>PVHY01004736.1:0-75193 GCA_004024945.1 Uropsilus gracilis
TGTGTGTGTGTGTGTGTGTGTGTGTGTTCAGGAAATAAATACTTATTAGTTTTCCTATGAAAGACTTTTGGGGACAGTACCCTAATGAGATATGAATATGTACGTCAAATGTTAGCAATTATTATTATTTACCCATGGAACCAGCCTCTATAATTTCATTCAGTTGGAAATGTTCTTACTATGGTCTGCATAATGCTGCATAATTTTTCACACAAATGTAATCATAATCTCAGTTACACTGTGATAAAATATCAGTTATATTTAGCTTAAGGAAATAAGTCCGTCAAATTCTATAAATTGCAGGAGTGCTGGTATGTAATATATTTTAAGAATGATATTGGGAGTGACAATTTTAATTCAAATTTCTATTACTAACCTAATATCAGTGTATGAATAAAGCAAAACTCACATTTCTATTATAAAAAAATAAATGTTTTTGCACTTAAAAATATCCATCTATTGAAAAGTTCTGGCATATCTTCATTTTAGATCTAACAGATCTGCATTTTAGATCTTAAGATATATATAGCATAAACTTGAAAAATTTAGATGCTATAGATAACTAAATAGAAAAATGAAGAAAAAGAAAATTGTTATTATTCATTAAACAGATTGAATTAATGCTTATAATTCTGCACTAAAATAATTCAAAATATAAACTATCCTTAAATATGTTGTGGGTCAATACTGACAAACATTCAGTGGTTAGAAACAGAAGAGAATATACAGAACCAATGAAATATTTACTTTATGAAATTGTTTCCTTAACATCAAAGTCAGGCAAGAAAAGTATAAAAATTATTTAAGAGCAAAGTCTCTCATGAACGTAGATTCAGAAATCCTACATAAGATGATAATAAGGAAATAAGAAAAAAGTCTTGAACAGGATAAGTTTTATTCCAGGATGTAACAGGGATTAAGCATCTGGAACACTTGGATATTTATGCACATACATACACTTCTCTAATACACTGATGGTAGAATGAATAGCAAATCCAGTTTGAAAAATATATGTTCAAGAAATATAATAGCAATATGATTTAAAATATTAGCAATCTTAATAATATGTTCCAACAATAGAGTCTATGTGAAAGTGGACAAATAATAACCAATGTGAGAAAAAACAAGCATCTTAAAAAAAAGAATGAAACAAATGATCCACAGGTGTACATGCTATATAACTCATTTTAGAAGATATTCAAAAGTAAGTTGAACTCCTTTACAGAAAGACTAATGCTAATTTAATGGAGATTATGATGATGGGATTGGAGACACATGAAGTCTTTGAAACACCCATTGATTTCTCTAACTTGATTTGTGTGGTTACTACATAGATGAACAAAAGCTATGGAGGAATGCACTTAATTATGCACACTTTATAGGGTGTATATAAACTAAATAATGTTTACATATATATTCAATAAAATTTATAGGAAATATAAGGAAAATTAGGAAGTATTATAAATAAATGCATAAAATAAGACTGGGAGATAATGTACTGTATTAAGATATACAGATTATATGTGTTTTTAAAATCCTGCACATCAATGAATAGAAAAAAATGAAACTACTTCATGGGTAAATTATATAAAAGGTTGTATATAAACAAGTTAAAAGTAATAAATTACTGATAAAAAGTTCATGAATCCTCTAGAAAGCAGAAATTTCACATTTCAAAAGGACACATCTTTTAGATAATTAAACTAAGTCCAGAGTAAATAGTCTCACAATGGCAAATGACCAAAGTATAAGTTTTCACTGCTTTGAAGAAAAATGTTTCTCTATGTATCTCATTAAATTGCAAATGCACAAGTCCCATGGTTTAGCAATTCCATTTCTTTATCTGGAGATATACTCAATAATAATTGAGGGGATATTTATTAGAATATTTTGGGAAGTGCTATTCAAATAGTAAAAAATATCACAAATATATATTTTAGATGTATAAATAAAACACTTCATATTCCCTGTGCATTTTGTACATCAATAAAATGATTCAGTGTGTGTATGTGTGTGTGTGTGTGTGTGTGTGTGTACAGAAACATACATATAATTTGGGGTACAATTCCAAAATAAATTTACCACCATGATATTGCAATGTGAAATTAATAAAGGGAAACCCAAATGAATTTCACAGTGCAGTATTATGGTGGTAAATTTCACCATATACACAGAACACAGAATGAAAACATAGTTTAATGGATAACTGTTAACATGAACATGTATTTGTGGGTTTTTTGAAAAATATACATTTAAATTATGCCAGTATACATATTGATGCATATGCTTGTCATGGGAGGCTGGCGAAAAGGTTTAGAGATTTCAGAAGAAAAAGAAAACCTGGAACAATATAAAATTCAACAGTAAGACAATTAGTAACTTCACTTTGTCAAAATGGAGTGGACCCATACCTCTGATGTCTTCTCTAACTGCTAAAAATTCTTTAGATTATACAACAAAAATACCACAATAATAATCATAAAGAGATGCTGAAAGGTGACAATAAGAAACTGAATTCCTTAGAGAATAAAATATTTTTTCCTGTTAAAGTTATTGTTGAGTCTTAATGGATTTTCTAATTTACACCCATGTACCCCAGGCTTGGTGTTGCAATAGTCTCTAACATAAAAACCACTACGAGGAATAGACCCCCAAAAAGATTCTAAGAAAAGTCTGTCCTCATTGGAAGACTGCAGTTTCAATAAAAAAAAAGTGTGTGTTTTGATAATACCAAAACAACAAACAATAAACAAACAAACAAAAAATCAATGTGAGCATCAGTCAGAACTCTGAAAAGTATTTTACTTGTTAAGTGTAAGCTTGGGTAACTTTTCAAGCTAAAGTTAATCACACCCTCATGGGTACCAGCCTGACCTGGTGTCCCCAGCTGAATCTTGCTTTTGGGCAAAAACTGGTATGTCTTCATCTTTATATTCCAGTCAACTGAAACTCCCAGTGTAACTCAAATAAAGCATAAAAACTTGAAGATAAATTAGTATAAATTAGTATAAATTATATAAATTAGTAAAATAGCTGTATAAATTAGTAAAATAGCTGACATAGAGTGAATATAGACTATCATTAGATTTCTCTTTGTAGCAAAATCTACGTGGCAGCCCAAATTAGAATTATAAAATATATGTGAAAATTTATTTACTTAAAATGGAAAAAAACTATGTTGTCTGAAATATATAATAAAATCATACATTCTTTTCAGATCAGTGGTTTTAAGATTGTAATTCACACACAGAATTCAATGACCTTTAAAATTTCAGAGAATAATTTTGTGAATATGTATTTAATCTTATATTTTTCCTGGGAGATGTTAAGCAACTATTTCTATTAGGAAAAAAAAAAAAAGAAATAAACAGTTCCTCAGCCCCTGGAGCTGAGAATTACTGCTTAGAGAGACTTTTATAAAAATAATGTTTCAGAATTTCCACTGAGTGTGAGAACAAAGCAAGACGAGTTAGTTGTAAATAAAAAAATATAATGTAATAATATAATATAATGCAATACAATATAATACATAGCATAATATAGTTATAGAATATATAACAAATTTTAGATGTTCAATATTTCTGTGACAAGGCAAGCATTAATATATGTCTAGAAGTTTTTACTATCTGCTCTTCTCAGCTGTTTTTCCTTCTTTTATTGAACTGAGATTGAAGATAGCAAAGAAAATGACTATTGGGAAGACTTGAAGATAGGAGAAATGTAATGGGATTTTAATATTGGGGGCAGACTATTTTTCATTTTGTATGTATAAAAATGTTTCATGTATTTGTAGACTATAAACAACCAAAGGAAACAAGTTGGTAAAACACAGTTTTGTGCTCTTATGCTATGAAAAATATACTGACAACTAGAGAGAATAAGGTGGAAAAGATATAACAAGTAAAGGAATAAGACAATGGTACTGAAGTTTTGGTAGAGATGAATTAATTCTGTGCACATATAGAGGTGTGTAGTTATACTCCCCAAATCACGTAGTTATGTAAATGATTGATAACTGACAAAAAAGCATCAGACCATTCAATCTTAGATCCAATTTTCCTGAAAAAAAATTGATGAATTTAGTAACTTTTAAAAATTATGACCTTGTATGTCTTTCTTGCATATTTTTATTTTGCAATATTGAGTATTTTCTAGAAATTTCTATCAATTTTATTTTATTTTTTCATTTCATTTCATTTATTTTTATTCTTTAAATCACAACCTCAGTAAATGGTTTTTGGGCTACTTCCCCCTCCCTCTGGTGCCCCCTCTGTTCACTCAAACCCTTGACTTTGTTCTTTTCTAGTCTGTGTTAAGTCCATTAGTCTCTTTCCTGTGGCAGTGTCCTTACACTGGGTGAGGGACTATATTCTTGGGACCAGGTGAACTGTGCTGGTAGGTTTTCAGTGTTAACCTTGCATTGGGCAGCTAGTCTATATTTATTTGTGTTCTTTCCATGTTTTCTCATTGCTGGCTGTCTTCTCTAAACCCTTCTTTGTGTTGGTTTGCTTCTTTACCTTATGGTTCTGCATCTAGATTATGGAGCCTCACCCCCAGCCAGTGTCGGTGAAGAAGTTTCTCTCTGGATACAGACATATGTGAATGACCATTGTAGATCATCTCCTCTATTTCAGTTTGCAGCTTTGCTGTGGGGCTAATGCCCCATTTTTTGGCCTCCCTCTCCTATGGTGTGGAGAAGGATGCCTTGCTCTCCTAGATGGCATCTCAGAAATGAGGTCTTGGCCCTTCCAGACCTGGTGAGCATGTAGGTGTGGATTCGTGACATCATGTTTCCATAGTTGATTTCCAGTTTCACATACACTGGTTGGCTCGATATTCCATCTCTTGTTTTCAGCTCAGATTTGTGGACTGGATTTTTACCTGTTCCCTCACCCATTCTATGATGACATTTGCAATATTTATCTTCTTTTTCCTCTTGAAGATTAGCTGGAGTGAGAGCGAAATGGAAGGTGCATTTCCCTCCCCCTTCCCCCACCCCCGCTGCCCACATGCCAGTACCTCCCTGCATAGGAGCAGAGCCCAGATGGCCAGGCAAGGGAAAGTGCAGTCCCAAACCCCCATGGAGTAGGTAGGGGCTTGGCTGAACTATGATTCAGTCCAATTGGGCTGCGTGAAACCATCCACTGGTTAGTAGGACCAAAACTTCACCTGGGCTCCCCTCCCAGGCTCTCCAGTACTAGGGGCCTACCTGGAGTTCCATGCTGCCTTGGCTCCCTGCTGGCAAAGGGGCCTGGATCGCCCAGTCTTGACATTTTTATATAAGGAGAACAAATTTTGTTTTACTGATACTTCAGTGGGTTTGGGAATTACTTCACTGTTGCTTCAAAAGCATACCAAAAAAGCTAATAACTTTGTTTCTGTCTTAATATTAATCATTGGTCACTAGAAAATACTTTTAAGTGCTTTGGTTGTAATGAACTATATAGAAACAGCCCAGTAAATGAATGGGATAATTGTGAAATTTCTAAGCAATTATCTTTTATCAAATATTTTATGTTCTCATAAATAAGATATATGAGACACACAAATGGATATAGAGAGAATCATAAATATTGCAGAGTGCAGGGGATAAATAGTTGGCAAGTGAATGAATATTCTTACATTTTATAATTTTTTTAAAATGTATACCACAGCAGCAGATAAAAATTAAAAGCAACTAGCAATTTGAAAAGATATTTGGAGCTGGAGCATTAACAAGAGGTAAGATATGGAAAAAAGAGAAGACAGAGGATTCTAGACAGAAGATATGCATACATTCATGAGAAAACTATATCCAGTTTACAGGATTTGTACTCATGTTATCTTAAGTTTCCATAATGGTAACTCTTTAAATCTCTATTATCATAATCAAGAAAAAGATAAGGCTTGCTATATATTATTCAACATTTTCCCCCCAAAATGTGTATTTTTTCTTCCCAAACTATTATTCCCATTACTAATTTGAATCAGGTTTTCCTAAGTTTATTTCTTCCTAAGTTTATTTCTGCTGTAGTCGAACCTAAACTGAATTACCATGGCAACAAGTGCAACACCTGAATTAATCGAGTGAAAACTTTTTATTAACTCATGATCTCTATTTCTAAAGATCACCTTCTATTTTTCTCAGTATTCCAGGTAACAAATATAATTAACATTGTGTTATTTGTTTACTTTATGTCCATTTTTTGGACTTAGCATGCACAGTACATTTCATCTCCCAACATCTCTTTCAGCTGTCCATCTTTCCTCTAATTTCCTACCCAACATTGTTTTATGACAATGTGCATTTCCAGGCAAAGGTTTATACCTCATCATGTTCATTCAAGAACATAAATGAAGTTTCATGTCACACTTAATACAAGCCTTCCTTCTTCTATTTGAAGTCACAGTGCCCTTTTATGTGGAATTCCACAAAAGATTCTCTAAAAAGTAAAACAAATAACAACAGTGTTGTTTTATGATTCATAGATCTTTTTATTTTTCTTTCTTTTTTTTCCTGATGGGGGTTGGTATGGAAAGGAGGATAAAACTATCAAGAAGAAATTGCAAATAGACATTTCAACTACCACCTGTGGGATGGTGTGGGAGAAGTTAACTATGCCTCATCATATCAACTTTGTTGCTTAATTCAGTGTAGTGAATCAGAACTACTAAATTAAGAATCCTATAATTTGCTTTACCAGGCAATCCCCTGATGACTCATCCTGTTTTCAAAGTTGTAGCTATAGTTTCCGACAGACTAATGGCGACCATGCCTTTGCCACCTGGGGTACTCTTTGAAACCCTTTATTTTCATTGACTTTTTCAAAACACTTTCTTGTCTACATCTATCTTGTTTCCAGAAATTTAGTAAGAAACTTAAAATAATTTAACACTTTTAAAGCACTTATTTTGGAAGATGTGTAAATAACTCTAAAAACAGAAAATTGGCTACTTCTTTTATAAGTAATATGGAGACACACCATTTCTAATGAGTAAAAGAATAAAATGAACTACTGGAAATATTTTATCAAAGCTAAAATTTGGTATCAAGAACAATATGATATTTATGTATTGCTATTATTATGTATACACTTAATGTTTGCTTGTGAAAAAGCAATAACACAGGAAGGCAAAATGTGAAACTTAAATAATGTTAAAGGGCAAAATATTTAACAATGTAGTTATTTCTACAAATATATAAACATTTTAAATTTTAAATATTTTCAGGAAATATTAAAGGAATATTAAGGCACACACATACACAAATATATATAGTAAGGTAAGGTATTTACACACTAAATATTGTCATGTAATCTTCCTTATTGTGTGCAATAGATCTTTAAATAGTATTACAGTGTCTGTTTATATTTTATCCTAATTAAAAATATCATAATGAAAGATCCCAAGGGAGTTTCTTGTGCTTTTTCTATCAAAGACACAGTCAAAAGGAAATTGATTTTGTAATATCAAATGACTTTTGTATTCAAAGTAATCAAACCAAAGGGAATATATATATATATATATAAAGTTCTACTGTAAAATTTGTATTTGATAATGAACTAAGAGGTTTATATATCTATTAATTATATATATTACATATATCTTTTTCTTTTTTTTTCTGGTAGGGGTTGGTATAGAAAAAAGGAATAGGAATATCAAGAAGAAATTGCAAATAAATATTTCTAATAGACATTTCAAATTTCAGATAGACATTTTAACAGGTTCTGTATTTATAATTTATATATGTTTTCCACAGAATAATTTTCTTAAACAATTTAGTACATATACCTAAAAATGCCAAATACAACCAAAAATATATGCTGGGAATTTTTTTCATACTGCTTGCTGTGTATAACAGATCTCTTTCAACAAAAACAAAATTTAGTGTTGATTTCTATATCCTGACAGATTAATTTACTAAATAAAGTTGTGGATTAATTATGGTCAAATCTACATATTTGCAACACTTATACTTCTTATTTTTAATTACGATATTTTCCTCTCAGAAACTTTTTGTTATTGCTTCATTGTGTTGCTTTGTAATGATTAAACAGAATAATTTATATACTGTATTTAAAATGAGTCTCATTGGTTTTTAAAAAAACTGTTCTTGACAATTTCACATTTAATATTTATTAACTTGCCAAATTTGCTAACTTTATTCTTCATTTTTATACATTCAATAATTCTTCTTAATCACAAAAGGATGACTTTGTGCTATCCTTTTCATGTATTTATTTGCTTTTCATTGAATCAAAGATGCATTATAACATTGTATATTTCAAGAGTACCCTTAAAAATCACTGTCTGCAGTTAGTACATTTTGTCATCACCAAAATTCTAATTCTGTCCTTCAACATGAAGTTGACCCCGTTACTCAATCGCTTATCCACGTCTCAACTTGCTTTCTGATAACAATAAATTTGTCTTATAATCCAATATACATACATATATATGAATATATATAAGTATTTCATTGTGTATCTATTCCACAATTGTTTATTCATTTTCTATTGATGTGTACTGACATTGTTTCTGACTCTTATTTTTAAATATGCTCCAGTAAGCATGGAGATGTGTATATGCTCGTCAGTAATTTCTGTTTTGTTCTACAAAAGCAGGAGCGGGATAATTGGATCGTACAGAATATCTATTTTTATTTTTTTGAGGAAATTACATAAATTCCTGTTGTTTTGACTCAATAATGAACAACTTTCCATTTGACTATTGAACATCTGGAGATCTTATTAGAAATTTCTAATAAGATTTCCCAAGAAGATTGTCTTTTACTGTTGAGTTACATGAGTTCTTAATATATAATTTGGTATCAACCTTATGTGAGATTTGAGGTACAGACAGCTACTCCCATTCAGTAGGGTATTGTTTTATTTTTTCTAATTATATGGATTTTTTTTTGAGTTGTGCTAACATTGGTTTACACCACTATATATGACTTAGGGTTTGACCACTCATCAGATATATGTTCCCATACCACACCTGCTACCAAAGTATCAATAATCTTCATCAGTTCATTGTACCACATCTGAAAATTGCTCCTGACAGGTCATCCACCCCTTTTTGTGGACTCCATTCTATAGTCAGAATTCTAATTTGTTTCAGTTTTCTGTTTGTTTATATTCCACATATGAATGACATCAACCAGCATTTGTCTTTCTCCTGCTGAATTATTCCACTTAGCAGAATTCTTTCCAGTTTCACGCAGGTTGTATTAAATGACAAGGTTCCATTTTTGTATAATTAACTGTATTATTCAACTGTATGCATGCATCACACATCTTATTCTGCTCATTTGTCACTGGGAACTTTCAGTGTTTCTGTAGCTTGGCTATGGAAATAGTGATGAAGTTAACATAGGAGTGTATATATATCTGATATTAATTATATATTTTTCTTTGGTTTAATACCTAGAAGTGAGATTGCTGGGTCCATGGTGTACATATTTTTAATGTTTTGAGAAATCTCTGTACTGTTGTGATATGAACTGGCTCAGTTTACATTTCCACAAACAATGTATGAGTGTTCTTTTTTCTTTTCCACTTACCAAAATTTGTTACAGATGATCTTTTGATAAGACTATTCTCACAGATGTGAGGTGGTATCTCATTGTGACTGTGGCTTTCATTTCTCAGATGATGTGACCAAAGTTATTTTTCCATGTGCCTATTGATCATTTATATGTCTTTGAAAATAAGGTATCTAAATGACTTTTCTGGTATTTGGGGGGATATTCATTTTCTTATTTAGTTGTTTGAATTTTTTTATAGATCTTGGTATTAGTCCCTTGTAAGATAGATAATGAACAAGAATTTTCTACCAATCAGTACTGTGCCTTTTTATTTTAATGAAGTTTCTTCAACTGTGCAAAAGTTTGCTAGTTGGATGCAATTCCATTCCTTAATTTTTACTTTTTATCTTTTGTTATCACAGAAGAGTTCTCAAAGAAATCACTGAAGTCAACATTATTTGGGTATTTTCCCTGTGGTTTCCCATATGTTTCATTGTTTCACATCTTACATCCAAATCTTTAATCCATGTACTTAATTTTTGTATAGGTTATTAGATAATAGTCTAGCTTCATTCTTGTGCATTTGGCCATTTCCCCAACATGATTTGTGAAAAGGCTTGCCTTTTCTATTTTATATTCTTGACTCTTTTGTGTAAATTAGCAATCTTTATAATTGTTGGTTTATTTATTGGCTCTCAAATCTATTCCATTGACCTGTGTATCTATTTTTATTCCAGTGCTGTGCCATTTTGAATATACAACTGTGTAGCATAGCTTGAGGTTGGGAAATGAGATGCCTTGATCCATTTTTTTGGTTAAAATTGCTTTGACTTATCAGAGCAATTTGTCATTACACATATGTTTTGATAATGTCTGTTCTATTTCTTGGAGGATTGCTGGTAAAACTTGGATAGTGATTGCCTTGAATACTACATTACCTAAGGTAAGATGATGATTTTGATATTCTTTCAGTCCATGTGCAAAGAATATCATTAGGCTGATTGAAAAAAATATTATATAGGTCCTTCACAACTTTGTTACTTTCAGTATTTAATTCTCATTCATGTGATTGTATATGTGACTGTTTTCTTGATGTCTTTCTCTAGTAGTTCATTAGTTGCAAGAAAGCAACTATTTTTAGTGATTATTTTAACCTGCCATTTACCATACTGATTCATTATTTCTGATAATTCTACAGTGGCACCTTTGAGATATATATATATATATATATATGCATATATATATAGAGAGAGAGAGTGGAATATATAGTTATGTCATCTATATAGATAATATAATGTAATTATATTATATTATATAATCTATATATAATTATATAATTTATATATTTATATATAATATATAATTATGATATCTATAAATAGAAATAGTTTTACCTGTTACTTTCAATTTGCATTCCTTTTTTCTTTCTTTTGTCTATTCTACCTAGGACTTCTAGTACTATATTGAACAGTAGTAGCAAGAATATATATCCTTGTAGTGTGCCATATCTTAGAGAAAAATCCTTCATTTTTTTTCACAAAAAAATGTGTTTGTTATATATTGCTTTATTATAGTGAGGTATATTTCTTCTAAAACATTTTAGAAAGATTTTTCATAAAAGGATGATGAATCTTATCAAAGGTTTCTTTGCAGATATTCATATGATTACAGGACTTTTATTTTTTCTTGATCTGTTGAATTATATTAATTGATTTTTGGATGAGGAATCATTCTTGCTTCCATGTAATAAATCCCACTTTGTCATAATGTATCATATAATTATATTTTTTAATTCATTTCCTATGATTTTAATGACAATTTTTGTGTCAATATTAATCAGTGTTAATTACCTATAGTTTTCTTGTGATGTTCTTGTCTGATTTTGTTAGAGCCTAATATTGGCTTCATAAAATATCTTTGCAAATTTCCTCTTCAACTTATTGGAAGAGTTTGAGAATAATGTGCTTTAGATTGTCATTAAAAGTTTGTTAGAACTCACTAGTAAAACCATTGGAAATTTGGGCTTTGAGTTTTTGGGAGACGCAGAATATTTCAATTTCCTTGCTTATAATAGATTTGTTCAGGTCTTCTGTCTTTCTTTTTGACTCAGTCTTGACAGGTTGAATACTTTATGAATTTGTCATTTCCTTTAGGTTATCCAATTTACTAAAATAAACATTGAAATTTCAACACCTCAGTTATATTAATAGATTTAACATACAGAAAATTAAAAAAAGAAATACAGCTTTAAATGAGGAATTAGATTACATGAGCTTGCTAGATACTTAAAACACACCGCTTCCTTATGAATTAAGCTAACATCCTTCTCAAATCCACATGATGCATTCTTGAGTGCATTCTTGAATGCATCCACATGATGCATTCATGTTGGTACTCAAAACAAGTGACAAGAAATTCATCATGATTAAAATCATATTAAATATCTTCTCTGTTCACAACTGGTACCTAAATGGAAATCAACCACAAGAAGAAAGCAAAAAAAGTTTCAAATATATGAAGAGTAAGCAACATGCTTTTGAATGATTGTTGATAATTGGGGAAATAAAAGGAGAAATTAAAAATTACATGGAGACAATAAAAACTGAAAACAAAAGCTACCATTACCTATGTAACACAGAAAAAGCAACACTAAAAGAGAACTTTAGAGTAATAAACACTACAGGAAACAAGATCTCAAATAAATAATCTGGATTTACATCTGAAATCAAAACTTGGTCCTTTGGAAAAATTAAAATAGATAAGCCTCTAACTATGCTTACCTTGAAAAGGAGAAAACTGTACTAAGTGGAACTGTATATAAAAAGCAGTTACAAAATACATGTCAGAACTGCAGGTATTTTTGTTTTGATGCAAGTTTTTATGCAGAAGCTTTTTAGTTTGATGTCCATTTATTTTTTTTCTTTTATTTTCCTTTTTATTAGAGTCAAGTACTCAAAACATCTCTGTGGTTTATGTCAACGAAGATAACCTTATGAGATTTTTCTGTCTTTAATTTTAGCCTCAAGTTGTACATCCAAGACTTTATTCCATTGTGAATTAATTTTTGTGTATGATAAGAAATAGAGGTTTAGTTTCATTCTTTTTTATGTTGCTGTTCAGTGCCAACACCACCATTTATTGAAGAGGCTTTCCTTGACCCAATATAAGCTTCTGACTTTATTGTTGTAAATTAACTTGTCCATATATATGTGACTATTCTGGACCACTTAGTCTTTTCAATCGATCTGTGAGCCTGTTTTTATTTCAATACAATATTATTTAGTAGCTATTGTTTTATATTACAATCTGAATTTGGGGAGTATAATAAGTCTATTCTTGTACTTTTTCTCAGGATTAATTTTATTGCTTTTGGTGTTTTGTAGTTCCAAGAAAAAATTATAATTTCAAACTACTTTGTATTTGGATTGAATTCATTAGTTGTGTTACAGAGTAATTTAATAAAAATGATAATAAGTACAGCTTTATTATTGGTTTTATAGAATTGCTGCAATATTCTTGAGGAAAATTAAGTCAGTGTCTTATGCTTTTTTCTCTTAATAAATTATCACCTTAATGAAATTTATTTTATGAGGAATAGATATTGAAAGTATATCATTAGCAAACATATTTTTCCTTTAAAATATTAGAATTGAAATTGAAAGTATATCCTTAGCAAACATTTTAACTTGAAAATATTAGAATTATCCTATTTTTTGCATGCCTATAGTTAATCCTACATATTAACACCATGTTATTTTTAATGTTCTAATCAAATCACAGTTGATATTTTATTTGTAATTTTGTATGACTATCCTTGATTATATTGATTTTTCATCTTTCCTTTCCTGTTTTACAGTTGTACTTTCTTTCTAGTTTTTGTTTATTTGTTTGTTTGTTGCAATATCGGTGAACTCTTAAAGATAAAACACTGGGACTACAGAGTTATCAATCATGAAAGGCCAGGTAAAATAATATTCTTTCTATTGTGAAACTATGGAATATGGAAAGAACAAATTAGTGTACACTTTTGAAAATTAGACCAAATGACATGCAGTTTTTTGATAAAGGTGACCTAATTCTACTGAATAAAATGCTTTGAGATAAGTGTTTTATAAAAGCTAAACACATAGGAATTTCTTCAAAAATAGCATGGCTACTAATCATATCAAATTAATCATTATTTATTATAAATTAATTATCATTACATTAAAATTTATAAGAATCTAATTATTTCAGATATCTGTGTATTTTAAAGATTAGACAACTACCACAACCAAATTGCTTATTCACTCATTTCATTGTTATTATCAATAATTAAATTCCTTGATTATATATAGAGCATTAAAATTATTTTAATATATATTTTGTTTTTCAATTTATATCTTGAACTTGATTAAGCCTCACTGTCTCTCTAATCTCTTTTGATCTCTTTTTATTAGCTTGCTGGTTTCCCTAGAATTTCCAAACTTTTGTATCTACATATGACATATTATCATTATTAATATGCTCATTTTATTGTTGTTGTTGCTGTTGTTATTTTACAACAAGTTTTACAGTTTAGATCTATAAAGTATTATGCTGTTTTGTTGCTCAAAATGACAGTCACCAAATTATTTATATAAGTAGGATTTTTACCGGCATGTATCTTTTATTTATACTTTTCAGAGTGTTGCAAATCTCTACAATAATGAATACTTAAAACATTGCTTTAACTGTTCCTGTCTTTACTTCCGTATGAACTGACAAACATTAAAATGCACACGTGGGGATGAAAAGCCTTCCTCATGTAGGTATGGCACATTGGCAGATGGTAGACATCATACTTCTCCTAGACTGCATATGTTTTTATACTTTACAGCACACTTCACAGACTCTCTACCTTACCTCCTTACAACTATCTGACAGCTAACATAAGATCTCTGTAGATGAGAATATTCTAGAGGATTGATAGAGACTGGAACTAAATGTTCAGTTTATCTACTCTTGTAATTGTAAATATTTTAATTTTTGTAGATACACCTAGTTTTGCTTCAGTGCCATCCTGTTCAGAGACTTTTCTAAGTCATAGATGAGGCAGTAATGTCCTTAACACCTTGATCTGCTGTGTGACTTTCAAGTTATTCCTGCTATCTTGAATTAAAGGTCTTTTTTTTATGTTTTCAAGAGATTTCAGTGTATTTACTACCTTTGAATAAATTGTTCTCCTTAAATAAACTATTGTTTTAATTTTTTTATGGACTGGGTCTTAAAGATTCACCATCTCACTGTATATAGAAATAATATTTTATCATGATGAGAGACCGTGAATTAACTTTTTTATGGTGAGACACATATTGGCAAATCAGAACTGCATAACCTTTTAGTTATTAAGATTAGTACATTTTATATGGTCCTTCCAAGTGGATCTCTTATAGATTAAAAATATATAATTAGAGACATCACACATGGTGGAAATATTTGTCTGTGTGTACATGCACTTTATTAAACCAAAATTTTAATAAAAATTTTTATATGCACTTTATTAAGCCAAAATAATAACACTTTTTCTCTCCACTTTGGTTATAACAGAGATCCTCAGATAACATGAAACGGATTTCTGCCCAAACTTTTGGGGATTTTTACTTTCCAATTAGCAGGCTCCTGATCAACTCATGACTACATTTCTAATATTTCATTGTAAATAAATCATCTAGCATGATATTAAAAACAAAAACAAAGACTATATATTCAAATTGCTCAGAAAATGTTGGAGAAATTTTAATCCTAGTCAGTCTTATTCCTGAGTTACAAAACTGGTATTTTTGAAATGAGAGCTCTTCAAACTTTATTAACATGCTAATGACAACTGTTGACTGTGGTCTGCCTTGCCAACACTCACGTTGCTTCAGAGTATGTTGGTGTCAACACTTCATGTTAAAGACATCAGGGGAAAAATGACTCCTCTCTTGCCAGCATTCTGGCTTCCTCATATTCTGTGGAATGTTGTCCTCAGGTTCTCAGAGGCAAAGCACGCCTCTTTCACCTGACAGCCTACTGAGGTAGGCACAGGATGGCAGAGTGCCAGGCAGTTTTGCATTAATTTGATCTTTTGAAGCCTTTACTCCAGCTGAGAAGTGAAATAGTTGTTAAAGAGGAATTGAAGCCTTTTCTCCAGCTGAGAAGTGAAATAGTTGTTAAAGAGGAATTGGAAGCTGCTTTTATACATGATCTTCTCAATTTCCATCATTACAGTTTTCAAAAGATAAACCAATAGTTGGTCACCTGTTCAATGTGCAAAATCAGAAAATTTCTAGAAATCAGTCCAAGATCCCCCAAGAGGTAGCATAAGTTGTGATCCCTCAAGGTCATTAGTTTGGTGACTCCAATATTGTGTTTAAAGTGTATGTTTATAAGCAAAATATAAATTCCCAGAACACTGATGGGGGTGAAGTTGTTACTTAGAGGTACAGTGCAGACTCATGTTCCTTAGATCAGCATGTCTTAGACTAGCTTAGTTGAAAGAATATGTCTACGTTTAATTTCAAACTCTTTATAGAACAGTAAGTACAGTCATATCTTGTTTTGTTTTGCATCACAGATGTTTTTATTATTATTTTACAAAATGAGCTATGGTAACCCTAATTTGAGAAAGTCTACGAGAATCATTTTCTAGTACGATGTATTCAATTTTTGTCCCTGTGTAATGTTTTGATAATTCTCACAATATTTTAATGATTATTATCTTTTATAGTAATTTATGTTCAGTGGCCTTTTCTGCTACTACTGAAATTATTTTGGAGTACTGCAAACCATGCTCATATTTGAAGGCAAACTTAATGGATACAAGTATATTTCTGATTTCTGTACAACTGATGATTTTCTTTTTTTGTTTGGCCTTCAGTTCCCTGAAATACAATACTGAAACTAGGGGTATTCCTAACCCGACAATGGCATCTATCTTCAAATGAGAGAAAGAAGTATTTAAAATCAAATGAGAGAAATGAGAAAAAGAGCTATGAATTAAAAAAATAGAAATGATTAAGCTTAGTGAGGAAGATGTGGAAAGTTGAGATAGAATGAAAGCTACATTTCCAACACCAAAAGTTAGGGGCATTGTAAATGCAAATGAAAAGTTCTTGAAGGAGAGTACATCTCTGTGAAGTTGTACACAGGAGTACAAAGGAGAGGTGCAACTCTGTGAAGACCAGAAGATAAGGGCACAAAACTATCTTACTGTTGATATGAAAAAAGCTTTAATGGTCTTGAAACCGGAAACCCTCTGTGCAAATCACGGGGCAAAAACAGCTTTTTCCTACCACCTATGTAGCAGAGCATGTCAGCTCTGTTGACTCTGCTGCTCCCAGCTCATACAACTGGTGGCACAGCCAGAACAGGTGGCTCCGAAAGTGTCAAGAAGTGGCAGGAACTGTTCAGTCTGCCACCCAAATGCACTACTTATGTGTCATGCCCAAACCACCCTGGAGCATACTGCTTCAGCAGAAGTTTCACTGGATCTACGTCACTGGCCACAGGGGTGATGACCAGCACTGGCACTGGCCTGGTTAGAGCATTGCTACACCTGGGGTTCTGGTGGCAAGGTTCAGGTGACCTACAGCAGTTACTTTCCCTACAGGTCATGCCCAAGTTCAAACAGTCCTGGGGCTCTAATAGGTAAATCCCCAAGTCCCACATTTCCTGGTTTGGAGTCACTGAGAGGAGCGTTGCGCCCTGCTAGGACTGTTCCAACACTACAGATCCCCAGAGCCACAGGCAGAAAGGCCCCCAAATGTGGTGGGCCAAGTTGGCAGGCTCTCAGCAGACCCCCCCTATAACCACAGGGACCAATGTCCCAGTACTCCCGCAGGATACTCCCTTCCTTGCATTGTTAAACCCAGCCCTGGGGGATGGGCCCTGGGGGCAGTGTGGTGCTGGTTATGGCACCACAGTTATGGCATCGGATCCTTGGATCCCACTTGCCCTTGAACCTGCACTGAAGTCAGAGCAGATTGAGTCTGTGTAGGGACCAGGGTCTTCCCTTTCATAACTGACTCCAGCAGTTTAATAAACCCAACAGCATTGAGCTAAATGGACCAATGAGATTTTAATTCAATGGACCAGTCAAGTCATCTGTTGAATTTTTCTTCAGAGGATTAAGATGAAAGCTTCAGTTTTCAAGGTGGTCCAGTGAATTCCTCTTCTTTCTTTGGAAATCAGCTGCTCAGTCCCACAGACTCTTGCTCTGTCTTATGTTTTCTTTAGTATCTTCTAGACTGTAAACCTCATTGGACCATTTTTAATCCTAGGCATCTGATTGGACCATTTAGCACCAATCAGTTCACTTCAACTTTTATTTAATTATTATTATTATTATTGTTATTATTATTATTATTATTATTATTTTTGAGACTAGGTCTCGCTATTTTTGCCTGTGGAACCGCAGGCTCCCGTTGCCCGTGGTACCACAGACTTAAGCAATTCCCAGCCTCAGCTTCCCAGATAGTTGGGATTACAGGCATGCGCCACCACGCCCAGCTGTTTCTTTGGGACTAGGTCTCACTACGTGCCCCAGGCGGGACTCGAACCGCAATCCCTAGCCCCAGCCGCTTCATAGGCTGAAGCTTACAGGCACGAGCCACCGTGCCCAGCTTCAACTTTTAATCTGAATAAAAAACACAGGTTGATGACAGTTAAAGACCTTGAACCTGATTGCCCATTAGGGGGTTGTCCTCAACAGTGAAGCTACTGCTGCTACAGCCTGCTGCTGCAGGCCTGGGAGCAGCCAACAGGCACTGTGATTGAGGGACTGCAGGGAAATTTTCACCATTTTCAAAATGTACAGCCTGTGCATTTTCAGAATGTGCAGGCTGCCCCACAGGCTGTATGTACTGCGACTGGCAGCACATATAAGCCGGCATGGCCCACACTCAGCAAGAAAGTCACACTTACCCTGTGGCTCATACTCCAGAGATTTTGTTTCAGTTGGATGAATATCAAAGCAATTACAACACTCCCTTAAGTGAAAGCTTAATAGAGAAGAAGGCTCTACTTTGCTTTAATTCCCTGAAGAGAAAGGTGAGGAAGCTGTTGAAGAAAACTTTAAAGCTAGCAGAGGTTTGTTCATAGAGTTTAAGGAAAATGTTTTCATTACATAAAACTACAGAGTGAAGTGATGTTTACTGACATAGAAACTGCATCAAGTTGTCTAGAAGATCTGACAAATATGCATTAGATTATGTTGTAGATAATACAATAGATACCGTAAATTAATAAAATAAATCAATGAACAAATAAAGGAAAATGTTCTTAATAGACAAAATGCAAATAGTATGGGTGTTAACTTTTTAGTAGAAAAGACTGACAAACATCTGACACCGCGACATCGTTAGAGTTAGTGTTGCAGGTAACTGAACAACAGGCATGCAGCTTTGGTTATAATATGCCTAGATCTACTTATAATCTTCTCTGACATGCCTTCTAAATGTGAATACCTGAATTTTGATGATAAAAACTTATTAAAATAGAGAATTCTTATTATTCTAATCCTTATTCTATTTATAAAATTAGAATTGAGAATAATTTTATAATATAATCAGTACTGTTAAATAACATCAGTGTCAGAAAACATAAAGATTAGTTAAAGAGAACTAAAGAGACAACTATTTGCATTGGCATGATATGAACTATTTTTCATTATCATTAAACTTCCTGCGGTATAGGCAGGGAGGTCTTTAGAAAAAGAAAGTGTCTTTAGACTAAGTATTAAATATTATTAGTATTCCTCTGTAGGCTTTGATAACTTTGTTTTTTAAGAGAACATCCATTAGTAAACACTGAAGTATTGAAATGTTTATAGGAATAGTTTCAACCTTCTCTGCAATTTAGAAAAGTACATTTAAATATGAGGAGGAAAATTCAGAGACAGACCTATTTGGGGATTTTAAAATAGAACATACACATATTTTGACTCACTAATTTTGAAATACAATCTTTATTTAATCTGTTTGATAATTTTTCCCTATAAATATAAACATTTCATCTAATTTTTAAAAATTTACTTGGCATTTTTTCTAATAATTATTTTAATTTCAGCTATATATATATTTATTTATTTATACAGCAAGTGTTTTCCAGAATATTTATTTATACCCCATAGGTACTTCACCATATTTTTATTTTAGGAAAAATTCCTTGAACATCAATTTTGATATCCTGCATTTGAAAGAGTACTTGTCACCTAAGAAAATGATTTTCTCTACTCTATGTGGCTTAAGCTGTTAATTTCCATTTGAATATAAACTTTTTTGTCTAGTCATTCAACATTTACAAAATACTAACTAGTGATTAGATGTAGCAATTTAATAAAGTGGTTTATAATTTTTTAAGTATTGAATATAAACACTAGCCTAAACATTTTTTTTGGTCCAACTGATAGTATGCTGAGCATTTTTTAATTTTCCTAAATTGCTTGAAGTCTTGAGTCTATTTAGAAAATTCTAGTATTTTAAACATTTTTAGAACTTATAGTGGTATTCATCTATGAATGTATTGCACTACAACATAAATGTAATATTCAATTTAATAAATTAAAAAATATTGTTTAATAAAAGTGCTACCAGGATAGAAAATAGTTGAAAAGGTTGTGTGTGTGTCATCTGCTTGGAGGATAAAAGAGGGGGAATATAATGGAAAAGAGCTTGTGTTTTTTTTTTTGTTTGTTTGTTTCTGATACAAAGCCAATGTAGAATATTATAGTTTCAGTTCATTTTCAGCAGAGAATTTTCTATTTAGTGTACCTGTGTTTGTTTGTTAAGGACTTGACAGTAGTGCCACAGAATATTGTTTACTCATGACTCAAATCATAAACCAAATGATGAATCAAAACAGCATTATTCTAGGATTACATTTCTACAGTGTAATATACTGAGGACTAATATGGCTATTAAAGGGGAGAAAACAATTGAGGTGTCTTTAATTTTCATTATGACTACATCAGCACCATAGCCATTGTTTTATATATGATGAATCTATGTAATATTTAGTATAAACAAAGGAAGTGTTGCCCCTTTAAAATTTTTTTTTTAATTTCTTTTGTCATGTCTCTTAATTGCTCAACTGGACTCTCCATCTTTTTCCTCTAGGACATTGTGAGTTAATCATTAGGTAATTGTGTAGCAAAGCCTTTGGAATGTAGTGGACCAAATTGTTTGCACAGGTTCTGCAGCCATGATTCAGACCACCCATTCAAATAAGACTTGGGGCAACTCATCCAACTGACTCACAGTTTCTTTCACCTAGGATGTCTCAGGCTTATAAGCTATGACTTATTATCTCCGCTCCCCCCCCCAGCACAGTCTTATCCAAAATGTTTGTTTCCATTGTTAATATCTGCTCTAGTTGTTTAAATATTCCTGGGGCGTGGGTAGCAGATGTTTTGGATTTCTGTTTTGTTTTGTGGGTTTTTTTTTTGTTTGTTTTTGTTTTTGTTTTTAACATTTTTACCTTGGGAATGTGTATGGCAGAATCAATATCAATCCTGGGTTTCTGCACAGTATAACCCTTTTGTGTCTTATACTGACCTGTTACCACTATAAACAAAGTTCACTTAAAGTTTGTGCTTACACCTTTTTATCACATTGATTTTCCCATTGTGCGCTGAGGTTGTCAGTTTTTCCCTGGGAGGATGAGTTTGGCTTTGTTTAATAGCAATTTTGTTGTGCCTTTCACTCTGAGGACAACTTGCAGAACCTACCTAGATATTTAGAGGTTTTAAGTGAACTAATTGATGTGAATTGTTCCAACTGGATTGTAGAGTGTATGCTCAGCAGTCTTTACACGACTGTGAAGCACAAAGCTAAAGGTACAAACATACCAGATGGAAAACATCCATCTATTCATCTAACATTTTGTTGACCCCTCCCATGAATGTGGAATTGTGCTAGAGATAAAGAAATAGTCTATAAAAGATAGAAAGCCCTTGCTTTTATAGAACTTACGTTCTAGTGAGTGCGAAGAACACACAGATAATAAGCAAATGAATAGACATAAAATACACTATAAGTGAGACTTGTTCTCAGCATGCAGGGAGTTCAAATATTTTATTAGACTGATCAATTAAGAGAAACTTGTTAAATGAAATAATGTTTTTACAGAAGTGTGAGCAGAATGAGACAAACTTACATATATTAAGGGAAAGCTTTCCTAGCTACAAAGTATAATAAATATGAATAGCTTTAAAAACAGTAACACTCTTAATTTATTTGGAGAAATGTTGACAAAATTTGAATTATGATGGGTTGTAATCAATTTATTGAAAATAGAAGCTATAGTAATAAATTTAATATATTTAGATTTTTACATATACTTAAAGTTACAAATAAACTATTAAATTTGATAAAATGTTTGGTGTTCAAATTCTATTTTATCCAGGAACACTGAAAAAATTTGCTTACATATAATAATTAATGAAGATTCTATGTATACACTGGTCCACCTACAGATCAGAAACAGATAAATCAGTTTAATCAAACATAAAGCTCAAAGAAATAATCTAGCAACATTTTTTATGAACCTTACCAGTCATATATTTTTAATTTAAATAATTTACATATATATATATTTCACATCTTTGTATTCTCTGGGGTTCACCCACCACTCCCACTCACCCACTGTCTACTCCTTCTCACACACTCCCCCCAATTGTGTACTTTAGTTTGGTTGTTAACTTGTTTTGACTTTTCCTCCTGTCCTTTTGTTTGTTTCTCCTATACCCTGTATATTAGTGAAACCATTTGGTTTTCTTTTTCTTTCTGACTTGCTTCTGTTAAAATGAATATAAATGATATATTCTAAGTACATTCATGTTATCTCAAATCCATCAAATTTGCCATTTTTAATTGATGAGTAATATTATATTGTGTATATATACATCACATCTTTTTTATCCATTCATCTGTTTTGGGATATTTGGGTTGCTTCTATGTCCTTGCAATTATAAATAGTGCTGCAATAAACATCTGTGTACAGGTGTCCCTTTGTATTAGTATTGAGTACAGGTGTCCTTTTGTATTAGTATTGAGGTCTCCTTTGGGTGGATTCCCAGAAGAGCGATTGCTGAATCAAATGGTCATTCCATTTTTATTAGTTTGAAAGTCCTCCACACTGCTTTCCATAGTGGACGAGTTTACATTCCCACAGCAATGTGAGAGTGTTCCTTTCTCCCCCACATCCTTGTCTTACTAGTCATTTTAATTGCAGTCTCTGACTTATTACCCAAAAGAGCAAATTTCTTTTTTATATTAAAGTTATACTGAGTATACTTCAATAGTATCTGAATTAAAAAGGTGATATAATTCAAGTTTAAAAGTTCTAAATATTTTTTGGAAATTTTTACTAACATATAATCTATTTTTATCAAAATATTTGGGAAAGCGATCAAATTATACCTTAAAATGTTCAAATTTATATTATTTACTTTGGGATTGATTCCTTTGAAAGATATTTTTATATCATTTCATCTATAAAAATATTTCAATCAAATTGCTATCATCATCAGTATTGTTCAGTAATTTATTTCTGGAGAGCTGAAGCATAGGTAACCAAAGACCAAATATTAAGTATAAAAAACAGTTATTAATAATAAAATCTGAGAGAACCAAGATACAGATTAATATTAGTAGAATCTAGAAACCTGGAAAAATAGCACTATGGACTTGGAGAAATCCTTACACTGCAAAACTAGAAATCTCATATTAGCTAACTTACATGGCATATAGATCAAAAATTATGTGCATCCCTAGTTTCTAAATATACCAGAAAATTAGAGACTGGCAGACAAACACTCAATATCAACAGAATCCTAATTTTTTAAAAATTATATATATATATATATATATTTCACATCATTGTGATCCCTGGGGGTTCCCCACCACCTCCCCTCCCTGGCCACTCCAGCTGGTCCCCTTCCACCGTTGTGTACTTTTATTTGATTGTTCATATATTAGTGAGACCATTTGGTTTTTGTCTTTTTCCTTCTGACTTGTTTCTGCCAGTATGATTTCTCCTAGTTACATCCATGTTACCAAAAATTCATCGAATTTGTCATTTTTTATTGACGCGTAATATTCCACTGTGTATATATACCATATCTTTTTCATCCAGTCACCTGTTTTGGGGCAGTTGGGTTTTTTCCCAGGACATTGCAATTATAAAGAATACTGCGATAAACATCCGAGCACAGGTGTCCCTTTGTGCCCACATTGTGGTTTCTTTTGGGTAGATTCCCAGAAGAGCTATTGCTGGGTCAAATGGTAGCTCCATTTTAATTAGTCTGAGGCTCCTCCACACTGCTTTCCATAGTGGTTGGACCAGTTTACATTCCCATCAGCAGTGTAAAAGTGTTCTTTTCCACATTCACATCAGCACTTGTTGTTGTCTGTTTTTTGGATGTGGGCCATTTTTACTGGTGTAAGGTGGTATTTCATTGTGGTTTTGATTTGCATTTCCCTTACTGCTAATGACATTGAACATTTTTTCATGTGCCTGAAAGCCATTTGGACTTCCTCTTTGGAGAAGTGTCTTTTTAGGTTTTTAGATTTTCTCCCCATTTTTCAACTGGGTTCTTTGCTCTGCTTATGTTAAGTTGTGTGAGTTCTTTGTGTTTTTTTGTTGTCAGACCCTTCTCAGTTGTAAGGAGGGCAAAAACTTTTTCCCACTCCATTGGGATTCTTTTTGTTTTTCCTTTTAACTCTTTTGCTGTACAAAAGCTTTTTAGTTTGATGTAGTCCCAGCTGTTTATGTTTTCCTTTTTTGCCATCTATGGATGTGGCCAAAAATGGGTTTCTGAATTGTAACTTATGAAAGGTTTTGCCCAGGTTTTCCTCTATGTATTTAATGGTTTTTGGGTCTTGTGTCTATGTCTTTTATCCATTTTAAGTTGGTTTTTGTACGTAGTGTGAGGAAGGTATCTTGGTTCATTTTTTTGTTTGAGTTTTCCCAGCACCATTTATTGAAGAGGCTGTCCTTGTTCCAATATAATTTTTCACTCCTTTGTCAAAGATTAGTTGACTATATATGTGTGGCTTTAGTTCAGGGGATTCAGTTCTGTTCCATTGGTCTGATTGTATGTTTTTATAACAGTACCAAGCTGTATTAATTACTATGATTTTGTAGTATAGTTTGAAGTCTGGAATAGTAATTCCTCCATTCTCTCTTTTTCTGGTCAGGAGGTTTTTTGATAATCGAGGTCTTTTGTTATTCCTTATGAACTTCTATAATTTTGTTCTATATCTTTGAAGAATGTTGTTGGAATCTTTAAAGGGATTGCATTGAATTTGTAGATTGCTTTTGGTAGGATGGCCATTTTGATGATATTAATTCTTCCAATCCATGAGCAGGGAATGTCTTTCCATTTCCTTATGTCTTCTATCTCCTTTAGCAGAGTTTTGAAGTTTTCTTTATATAGATCTTTCATGTGCCTTGTTAGGTTTACCCCTAGGTATTTTTTTTTTTTTGTGCGATAGTAAATGGGATGCTTTTTTTAAAATTTCTTCTTCTGTTTGACTTTTTGCATAAAGGAAAGCTTTTCTCTTCTGTGTGTTGATTTTGTAACCGGCTACTTTGCTAAACTGGTTTATTGTTTCAAGAAGTTTTTCTGTGGCTTTTTTTGGGTTCTCTACATAAAGAATCATATCATCTGCATATAATGAGACCTTCAGTTCTTCTTTCCCTATCTGTACTCCTTTTATGTCTTTCTCTTGTCTTATTGCCCTTGCTAGAACTTCCAGTACAATGTTGAAAAGTAGTGGAGAGAGTGGGTATCCTTGCCTGATTCCAGATCTTAGTTGGAATGATTTTAGTTTTTCCCCATTTAAGATGATGTTTGCTGTAGGTTTGTTATAGATGGCTTTTATTATGTTGAGATATGTTCCTTTTATCCCCAACTTTTCAAGAGCTTTTATCATAAATGGGTGTTGAACCTTATCAAATGCTTTCTCTGCATCTATTGATATGACCATATGGTTTTTGGTTTTTCTCTTTGATCATCATTGATTGATATGATTTGATCATCATGATTGATATGATTTGATCATCATATTAATTGATTTTCAAATGTTGAACCATTCCTGTGCACTTGGAATAAATCCCACTTGGTCATGGTGAATAATGCTTTTTATGCATCATTGGATTCGGTTTGCCAAGATTTTATTTAAAACTTTTGTGTCTGTGTTCATTAGGGAAATCGGTCTGTAGTTTTCTTTCTTTGTGCTGTCTTTATTTGGTTTTATTTGGTATGAGAGTGATGTTTTCTTCATAAGACTGTGTTTGGCAGTTTTCCTTCTGTCTCAATTTTTTGGAAAAGTTTCAGTAGCACTGGCAGTATTTCCTCTTTGAATGTCTGGTAGAATTCATTTGTGAAATCATCTGGTCCTGGGTTTTTGTTTTTAGGTAGTGTTTTGATGACTGCTTCAATCTCACCCACCACTAGTGATTGTTTAGTTTAAGTTCTCTACTTCTTCTTTGTTTAGTTTTGGTTGGTTTTAGCTTTCCAGGAATCTGTTCATCTCATCAAAGTTTTTGTATTTATTTACATATCGGTGTTCATAATAACCTCTGACTATCTTTTGGATTTCTGATGTGTCTGCTGTAATTTCTCCTCTTCTATTTGTAATCCTGCTTATTTGAGTGTTCTCTCTTCTTTCCTTTGTGAGGTTTGCAACGGGTTTATCAATCTTATTTTTTCAGAGAATTAACTTTTGCTTTTGTTGATTTTCTCAATAGTCTTTTTGCTATCTAGTTTGTTTATTTCTGCTTTTATTTTTATTAGTTCTTGTCTTTTGCTGGGTTTGGGGTTTTTTGTTGTTCTTTTTCTAGTTCATTGAGTTGGGAGATTAGGTCATTTCTTTGGTTGTTTTCTTGCTTTTTGATATGAGCCTGCATTTCTATGAACCTTCCTCTTAAAAATGCTTTTTCTGAGTCCCAGACATTTTGAAATGTTGTGTCTTCTTTGTCATTTGTTTCAAAGGTTTTAATTTCTTCCTTAATTTCCACAGTTACCCAGTCTTCATTTAGTAACATGTTATTCAGTCTCCATGTGTTGGGCATTCTTCTTGCTTTCTTTTCATTGTTGATTTCGTTTGTGCCTTTATGATCAGAGAAAAAAGTTGGTAATATTTTGATTATTGTATATATATTAATATTTGCCTTATGTGCTAAATAGTGGTTGATTTTTGAGAATGTTCCATGTGCATTTGAGAAGAATGTGTATTCTTTTTCTTGGGGATGCAGTGTCCTGTAGATATCTATTAGGTCCATACAGTCTAGTTCATCATTTAGGGCTTTTGTGTCTTTGTTTAGTTTTTGTCTTGTTGATCTGTCCTTTGGTGAGAGTGTGGTTTTGAAATCACCTACCACATATATATTTTCGCTGATGTCAGTTTTCAGTGCTGTTAGCAGTTGTTTGATGAATTTTGGTACTCCCTCATTTGGTGAGTATATACCTCATTTGGTACTCCCTCATTTGGTGAGTATATATATTTGGTGAGAATTTTGGTACTCCCTCATTTGGTGAGTATGTCAATAATTGATATGTCTTTGTTACGTATTGACCCTTTCACCAATATATAGTATCCTTCTTTATCCCTTGTCACCTTTTTTAGTTTAAAGTCTACTTTATCTGCTATTACTATGGCTACTCCTGCTTTCTTCTGGGGCCCATTTGCTTGCAGAACTTTTTTCCAGCCCTTTGCTTTTAGTCTTTTGTGCTTAACTTTTGTGTTTAGGTGTGTTTCCTGCAGGCAGCAGAATGTTGGGTTTTGTTTTTGGATCCATTCTGCTACTCTGTGTCTTTTGATTGTTGAATTTAGACCTTTGGCATTTGGGTTGATGATTGATACTTGCTGTTCAGGTGTTGACTTTTAGAGGCTCATTTGGAGATTAGGGTTTCCTTTTTTTTTTTTTTCTGTTACTGATATTTGAGATTCTGAAGTCGGTTTTTTGGTTGTCATTTTGAGGTTCTGATTAACTTCCTTGTTTTGGTCTGCTTAATCTTCTTTTGGTTTTAATCTGAGGACTTCTTGCAAGATTTCTTGGAGTGGTGGTTTAGTGGTAGCATATTTCTGGAGGCTTTGCTTATCTGGGAAGGTTTTTATTCTTCCTTCATAGAGGAAAGAAAGCTTTGCAGGGTACAGTAGTCTTGGTGGCATTTTTTATCTTGGAGTTTTTTGAAGATATCACTCCATGCTCTCCTTGCTTGGAGTGTCTCTTCAGAGAAGTCTGAGGTCAGCCTAATAGATTTTCCTTTGTATGTTTATCTGTTTCTTTTCTCTAGCCAATCTCATTGTTTTTTCCTTATCCTGAACTCTTGGTAGTTTTACAATGATGTGCCTTGCTGTGGTTTTTCTTTCGTTGATGTAGTTTGGTGTTCTTTTGGTTTCCTGGATGTCTAATTTCATTTATCTCTTCAGGATTGGAAGTTTTCTTCCATTATTTCTTTAAATAGCCTTTCAGTACCCATATGTCTCCCTTACCCATAATTCTTATGTTTCCTTTCTTTAAGAAATAGGACTGAGTTTTTCCTCTGTTTTCTTACATTGTGTCTCTCTTTCTTTCTTCTTCCTCTTGATTTCAGGGTCCTCTAGTGTACTTATTTGTTCCTCAACTTCATCCAGTCTGCTTTTGTAACTTTTCCCTGCATCTTTGAGCTCTTCTGTTGCTCCCTTTAGATCTTGGGTTTCTTTCTGAATGTTGCTCAGGTTTTCAATTTTATTATTCAGTTCTTCGATTATTTTATCTTTGTTGCTGTTTTCTTTCTTATTTTTTTGCATTTCTTCTCCTAACTTATTCTGTTTCTCTGCCATGCTCACTTCTTTTTCTTTATGTTTTTCTAATTCTTCCCTTAGCTCTTTGTATGCTTGCAACATGCATAGGTTCAGTTCCTTGTCTGGGAGGTGGTGCATTTCTTCAATATTTTATTTGTTGGTTTCTAAAGTTTGTCTTTCCGTCAATGGTGTATTGGTTTCTGTGGGGCTTGCTGGGGTGTTTGCCTTTTTCTTCCTCGCACTTCTTTCACATATTGAGTGACTATGGCTCTAATATTGGCTGGCATGTTGATTGGAGCTTTCTGGTAGCTTGTGGTTGAGCCTTTGGTCAACACATCAGTTCTGTGTTACCCTAAGAGGGGTTCAGGTTAGTAGATGCTATAGGGCTTCTTCTGTGGTTCTTTATGGAGGAGGAGAATAAGGTGTCTCTCATTTTTGTTCTTTTTGATTTTAGTCCTTCTGTGGGTTATTTTGTCTGTGTCAAGGCTGCGAAGCAGTCCTGGTGATTCAGGTCTCTCTCCGGGTCTTTAGGCTGCTGGGCGGTGCCTCCGCCCAAACTAATGTTCTGGATTGCAGTCCCTGCTTTCGCAGCTGGTTCAGGTCCAGAATCCTAATTTTTGAGAGATTCTGATCATGCTTGTTCAATTTACACACACACACACACACACACACACACACACACTCAAACACACACATAATGTGAAACATCCATCAACAAGATTCCTACATTTTGAAATTGAGTTATTACATACCTCTGATGTAATTTAACATGTTTATTACCCCCTCATATTTCTTGAGTGATGGCATTTAGATGTTGTCTTGGTTAGATTTAAATTTAAAGTTTTTGAAGGTACAGCTTAAATGGTATAATATACTACCCATTATTTCATTAGGAAGCATTTGATGCCTCCTACTTTCAATGACATTAGCATTTTTGAGTAGGTTGAGGTGTTGTCAATACTCTGTAAAACTTTCAACTAATGCTCTTCAGCAGCCATTGAGAATACTTGTCCATATCTATTATTCCATCATCGCAGGAGTCTTGGTATCCTCCTGCTTTCTGGCAAGTTCTTCTTGTCTCGCTCCAGATCCGGATCTATAACCAGCCATTTTTCCCCTTAGGGAGCCTCCATTCCTTGAATGGGTAATATTTAGAGATCACAAATTGATGTGTGGTTGCTCATTAAAATTAAATAACACATTTCTTCTTAAGCTTCTTCAGTGATAGAAATAAGTAAAGCAAAAATCATCTGGTAGGAAAAAATGCACTTGACATTTCCCACTCAAATTAAGATTGTGTGGGTTGTTATACAGTTTTTTCAAAGTATTTCTTATACACAGCCATAATATATGCACACATACCATACATAGCAATTTAAAAATGACATCAACATTAGCACAACCAACACAACTTCAGTATAAGAACCCCTAAGCTTATGTCCATCCATAGTCTCACGTGTCAATCAACTATGATGTGCCGACAAGTTTTAAAAATAACCATTTAATTTTACCAATTTATTAATTCCAGCAGGTTCTGTTTTGGGTATTCCAGATACCTACATCTCTTTCTCTTTTAAGGTAGCATTTGCCCTGTGATTTAAATTCTCTCTCAACCTAGAAACTCTCATTTTGTCCCTTTAAGTTTGTCCTTTTTATCTTGTTGATGTATTGAAAACTACTAAGCTTGTTAATTGTCAGAACTGAATTGAGAAGTCCTGGTTCTTTGTTGTTGTTTTAGATTTGCTTTATAATTCTACATCTTATGAATTAATTCTAGAGGAGTTCAACTTTTTGTTTTTACTCCAACCATTTGGTTTCTATTGTTAACTCATTCATTTTTTTTTTTTTCAGTTAAGAACAAATCTTGCCTTTGGTTTCATCACCTCCTGTCTTTTCTTTGCAATCCTTCCCCAAAATTATCTTTGCACAGATATTTCTGAAATAATGACACGTTCCAGTCACTTCACATTAAAATTACTTTCAAGCTAAAGTCATAATCTTTGGTAGGTAATGCAAGTCTTTCTATGATCTGATTTTTTTCTCCCCACCCAAAACCAAGAGCTTCTTATCCTAGTCATCAACTATGCTGAAAAAACTATATTGCCATTTTATATCTTCCACCTTTCTTTTATTCTATGTTTATCTATATGGTTTATTACCTATGTTAACACCAGAACACCCTTCATCTATCTATGTATGCTCAGCTCATTTCTTCTATGAAGCTTTCAATAAAACAATCACTTCATTTTCCCCCTTTATAACTGTAGAATTAATATAGTACCCTCAATACCTCCTCTGATATTAATTTTTGTTTGTTTTTATATTGTTCTCACCTTTTAAACCTGTTACTTCAAATCTGAGCATGTCTAAGTCAACATAATAACCTCTTGATGTTCATTCAGTCAGATTATATCTTCTCATTATATATTTTTGATTTATAAAGTAAAAGTATATATTTTAAATGTTTCACAACAGATTTTAATGATTAATTTATATCACTAAATTTCTAATGAAAACATCAGTAATGGAAAAAGCTAATTTTCCCCACCAAAGGAAATAAAGGTATGAGATCTTTTAAAAAGCCTTTTATTCATTGGCAGAAAATAAAGGACATTTTTGACTGGTTATGGGAAAATGACATAAAAAAACACATTTGTCAACATTAATATTTTTGTTGTTGCTAAAATATTATTTGTTGATCTTTTTAAAAATGGAATTTAAAATTTAAATGTTTAATAGCAAAATTTATTAACATGGACTTTACTCTTTACAGATGTTTTCATGTGGAAAAAAGTCATAATGTATAGAGAAAAAAAGCCCCCTGTTATGTTTTTATTGTGGCAACATTTATGTATAATGCTACATATAATTCAGGACATAGGCTCACCCACTTCTGATGCATGCATCAATCACAACACACCTAAAACTGTATGAAAAGAAAAAAAAAAGGCTTTTTAACTTGAACTCGGAGATCTCCCTAGGAAGTAGAATCAAAACAGTTAATTAGTATCTTCACTATTTACCTACTATTGGTATGTAAAAATCAGCTATCAGCTTTTTTCAATTCTCTCAGACCTGAAAAAGAAAAACTTAGAAACACAGTTTAAACTTTTACACTAGTTTGACTCAATTTACCCTCTTTTAAACTTCCGTGGGTACTTTCCACAATCCTCAGCCTTCTCACCAAAATCTTAAGGCAAAGCAAAACTCTCAGAATACAGACTAATTTTTTTAAAAAAAGTGATTTCCTAATTACTGCAAAAAATAGCATATAAGTAAAACTCCAATTACTTTAACATTGTCCAAAACCTTTCTCAACGTTGTCCAAAGTCCTATCCCCCAGGCTGTCTAAAAATCTTCAGTTTCTTAGTCCTGATCATCTCACCAATGTCAGTCAGTCAGAGTTCATCTCCATGTGCTCAAAGACATCTTTTTTTTTTGGCATGCTCCTTTAGCATGCTCCAACTCTTCCATGCTGTCTTTTTCTTTTCTACCCCCCAGGTAGTAAAAAAAAAAATCTCTATAGTTCCAAAACCAGCAAAGTTAACTTTCTTTTCAGGTTTGACTTTTGCATGGCCTCTTCCAGACACAAGTTAAACTCCACAAACATGAGTTCAAATCTCAAACCTCCTTAGCTTCCTTAAATATATGCACTCCTAGTCTGGGGCAGCCAAAGGCTGCAGGCCCCAAGCCTTGGCCACAGGGCCAAACTCAAATAGCTCACATCTTCATCCTTCGAAGTCCCTGACCAAAATGGCTAAAATATCTCTTTCTTTTGTTCCAACCCTCTTTATACAGTTTCTCATTTCTCTTTTACCACCTTCCAGGAACAGCTCCTGAGTTATCACATTACAAAAAACAAAATAAACAAACAAAAGAAATTGTATTACTTCTTCCTCCCCCCTGTATCTTTCTGAAAGGAATCTAATCAAGGCCATTCTCACATTTTAGCATGAACTCCTTAAAATTTTCAATCTTAAACAGGAGATAGTTACACCCAGGGGAGTAGGACTCCCCTATCAATTCCCCACTCTTCAAAGATTTTTATATCTATAAAAATTTTTAAAAAAACTATAAAACAAACCCATTTTTTAATTTAACATGGAAAAATAATACATATACCAGTCAAAACATGCAGTTACATTAATAACAAAGTATATATTAAACCAACATCCATTTTAACACAATGAAACATGCAGTTACATTAATACCAGTTAAAGTATTTATTAAATTGATAGGGGGGCACCTACCCCCTGGGTGTCATTGTATCCTGTTTAAGATTGAAAATTTTAAGGAGTTCATGCTAAAATGTGAGAATGGCCTTGATTAAAATTTCCTTTCAGAAAGATACAAGGGGGAGGAAAAAGTAAAATAGGTTTTTTCTTTGTAATATAATAACTCAGGAGCTGTTCCTGGAAGGTGGGAAAAAGAAATGAGAAACTATATAGAGAGGGTTGGAACAAAGAAAGAAGATATTTTTTTTGAGGCATTTTGGTCAGAGACTTTGCAAGATGAAGAAGTGAACCATGTGAGCTAGGCCATTTGACCAAAGCCTGGGGTCTGCAGCCTTTGACTGGCCCAGTCTAGGAATGTGTCTGTTAAAGGAAGTTAAGGAGTTTGGAGATTTGAACTCCATGTTGGAGTTTGTTTTGCAGAGTTTGACTTGTGTCTGGGAGAGGCTGTGGAAAGTCAGGCCTGAAAAGAAAGTGAATTTTGCTGGTTCCAGTACTATGGAGCTTCTTTCTACTACTTGGAGGAGGGCAAGGAGAAAGAAGACAGCATGGAAGAGTTGGAGCACACCAAAGGAAGATGTCTTCGAGCACCTGGAGATGAACTCTGAATGACTGATGTTGGTGAGATGATCAGGACTGAGAGACTGAGGATTTTTTTGACAATCTGGAGAAAGGACTTTGGACAATGTTGAGAAAGGTTTTGGACAATGTTAAAGTAACTTAGAGTTTTACTTACATTTCTTTTTGTAGTAATTAGGAAATCACTTTGTTTAGTAATAAATTAGTCTGCACTCGAAGAGTCTTGCTTTGGCTTGGGATTTTGGTGAGAAGGTTGGGGATGGTGGAAAGAGTCCACAGAAGTATAAAAGAGGGTAAATTGAAGCAAACTAGTCTAAAGTTTAAACTGTATTTCTTATTTTTTTTGCTTATTTTTTTAGGCCTGAAAGAGGGGGGAGAGTTGAGAAGCTGGTAGCTGATTTTTGTATACCAATAGTAGGTGAACAGTGAAGATGCTAATGAACTGCTTGGAACCTGCTTCCTAGGTAAAAGCAGGCAGAGTTGTTTTAAGTTCTATTTTTCCCCTTTCAAGTTTTTTCCCCTTTTTATTTGGTTTCAGGAAGGGACAAGGGCCATGGAAGAGTTGGAGCATGTCAAAGGATCATGCCAAAGGAAGATGTCATTGGACATGTGGAGATGAACTCTGACTGACTGATGTTGGTGAGATAATCAGGACTAAGAGAATGAGGATTTTTGGACAATCTGGGAAAAAGACTTTGGACAATGTTGAGAAAGGTTTAGGATAATGTTAAAGTCATTGGAGTTTTACATATGTTTTTTTTTTGCAGTAATTAAAAATCACTTTGTTTAGTAATAAGTTAGTCTGCACTCTGTCAATCTTGCTTTGGCTTGAGATTTTGGTGAAAAGGCTGGGGATGGTGAAAAAAACATGGAGTCTAAAAGAGGGTAAATTGAAGCAAATTAGTCTAAAGTTTAAACTGTGTTTCTAAGTTTTTCTTATTTAGGTCTGAGAGGTAAGGGGAGAGCTGAGAAAAGCTAGTAGCTGATTTTTACATATCAATAGTAGGTGAACAGTAGTAAAGATGCTAATTAATTGCTTAAAGCCTGCTTCCTAGGGAGAAGCAGGCAGAGGTGTTTTGAGTTTAGGTTAAAAAGTCTCTTCTTTATGAAACCTGGTTTCAGTTAGTAGGAGAACTGTAAAGATGCTAATTAACTGTTTTATGTCTGTTTCCTAGGGAGAAACAGGCAGAGGTGTTCTAAGTTCAAATCAAAAAGTCTTTTTTTTTCTTTTCACCTTGTTTCAGTACCACTATTTATTTAAACACAATTAGGCAAAACTTCAATAGACCTAGACAAAAAACATTAGACTTTAATATTAGCCAGTACACACATCATTTAAGAAAGTGGGCATTTACCAATTATTAAGTATGTAAGAGGGAAAAACCAAGTCATGTAACCTGTGGAACTACAAAGGGTCCCCAACTTCATTTAGACTGTCATGGCTGCATAAATATTTAATATATACTGAGTAGTTTACTGTTACTGTTTTTTTCTGAACTTCCAAACTCTCAGCAAATTCGGCTTTTTAAATACATACTGGATTTTATCAGGCAAATTTATATTAAACTTGTCACTTTTTTTCATTACCAATTAACCATTTTGACATAAGAAAGCACTTTATCCTAAACACATATTTAACATGCACAGAGAGCTTTACACTGCTTGCTCACAGAATCAGTATTGACAGGAACATTACAAAATCTGTCTATTTTAGATCCATAACTGTACTTTACCATAGTAACTTTACTATTTACCTTTTGGTTGGTAAGGTAATTAACAGAAGGGATTTAGTCCCTTCTGCTAATTAACCAGAGAATGGAAGCCCTGAGGTCGTCAACTGAAATCAGGTGCACTCAGTCTCTCTGTCCCACTAGTTCCCCCATTTCCTTTATTTGCTCTCTAGGCTTAACAAACTTCTTTTTTCCAACATTCCCAGGAAAAAATATCATTAGTAAGATAACACCTGAATTGCTCACCATTAGGTAAGAGCAAGCTGGTGTCAACCCAAACCTCCAGGTGCTTGTGTTGTGCACTTGCCCACACCACACTGTACTCCCTACTCTACTCTGGATTAACACCTTCTGCCCTCTACTTGAGAGCAGGAGGTGGTCTGAAAGACATGAGTCTGTTGCCCTCTTCAATTTGTCAACAAATGAAAATATTTTCCTCTCCTCAAACTCATCTTTCTTTTATTGGTTAAGGAATACTGGGACAGACATTTTGTGTCAGCCCTGTGTCACAGTCTATGGTGCCCCTCTACACTCCACTTTTTTAGTCTAAACCTTAAAGCAACATAATTGTAACATTTTCACTATTTTACAAGAAATTTCTGAGTATAACTAGGCAACTTTTTAAGGCAGCATAATGTTTAGAATAGTAGATCAAGTCAGGGTCCATAAGAGATTTTATGGCACCCAGAATATGTTTCCAGAATAACTTCATGCATCTTTAAAAGAAGATAAAGAGAAAAATCAAACCAAATAAAGGAAGGGGGAAAGGAAGGGGGGAAGGGAAGAAAAAAAGGAGATGAGGGAAAGAAAAAGAAATAATTAAATGCAAATATTTCCCACCAAAAGGCACTATTTTCCAATAAAAGAAAGGTTATTTCCTTTTCTTTCCTAAACTATAAACTCAATAGTCCTTTACATAAATTACTGTTAGGTGCAGCTTGAATATAAAGCATTTTGTAAGGAAAGCACATTTATAGAAGAAATGGATCTCTTAGGAATGGTGTGATGAATTTAAGATAACCTTTTTTTTTAGGAGGAAGAAAACAAGTAAATACTATCTAATCAATAGTCAATCTCTCCTCTTCGTCCATCTTACTTTTTTTCTTATCTCACTTTTTTTGGAAATTCAGAGGTGTTTAATATGCAGCAGATCAATCCAGGAAAGGTTTGTTTATTATCTGTAAAAACATCCATGAAAGTATCCATGAAGTGGTAGGATTAGATTTGGAAACATAAAGGAAAGAGAAATTTAAAATCAGCCTGCCAAAGTTTCAAAGAGAAAGTGATACAAAATATTGACAAAAGCCCCATGTTGCAAAGAATTAATAGTGTATCTCATGAAATTTATTAAAGCTATTTCTTTTGTGCACTCTTGAATACATCAACAATGTATAGTAATATGCTCCATATAAAAAAATATATAGTCTCTGCCTTGAACTGTGTAATAAACACCTCTCCAGAGTTCTATGACCAATAATCTCATTAGGGTTTTTCTTTTTTATCATTAGTGATAGCAATATCTAACATTTCCTGAGTGGTTATTCTTTTTCAGAAACTGTAATATTTATATTCATTATTTCCTTTAATTCTCACAAGGCCACTAAAAATATATGTTCTATGTTTTTCAGTATTTCAAAATTTATTTTTTTAACATTCACAGGGTGGATACATGAAGACAAAAATCAAAAATCAGATTAATTCCAAAGCCTAGTTCTGCATTTATGCAACATTAAAATTTACATTTTCTATAATAAACTTAGTTGATTACAAGACAGTTAATGCCTTTAGAAGTTTAAAAGTTATCAAATTATGCATTGCATGAATTTTGTACTAAGAAAATAGTTTTTTTACTTATTATTGTTAAATATTGGTTAATTTGTTTCATGCTTAAACACCTATTGCTTTTGGTAGAATTCATAGTTTTCACTACTTATAACAATCATATTCTATGGCATGTTGTCACTAATTAGATACTTAATCTATCATGACAGACACCTGTATACTCATTTTCTTCCTCTGTGTATTACCAAATATTGAAGCTCAAAAATGAGTCCTCAACATGTACTTTAAATAACAAGTGAAGAGTGAGCTATCATACTAGATTATTAACTTCCTGATTAAGTTTATAGCACAAAAATTGCAACCATAGGAACCACCATAAGAAAAAGCAAAAATTGTGTTTGCTGTATTCCACTTCAGAAAATTCATATGTTAAAACAGGTGACGATACCAGGGAAGACAATTTATAGGAGAAATGGAAAAATATTATTTTATATTCAAAGTTAAAAAGGATTAATGATTTTTGGAAGTTGTTGAAGAAAAACATTTAAGTTTAAGGAGTTGTTTACTCTGTAGTAAAATGTGAGACAGATAAGGATATCTGTTGATTGAATATCCTAAGAGTTTTGGTACTATTATATTTTCATTTTTAATATGTGTATGACATTCCTATTTAAAATTATAAAATTATTTCAGACATTGTTTACCTGTGAATACAAGTTTTAAAGTGACTACTTGATTTATCAATGCTTGTGAAAATTATAAAGGATGGCTGTTACTGTGATTACATTTATAATGATAAAAATGAGAAAGGCATTATTAGGTTAAAATTAGATGTTTAATTGGCTTAAAGACATTCTTATCCGCAAATACCATTGAAATCGGGTGCAAAAGGGGCAGAAGTTTCCAACTAGCAAGTCATTTAAAATGCGGCTTCTGACAGCTGAAATTGGGTTAAAAAGCAGCAGAAGCCACAATGTGGTTTCTGCCACTCAGGTTTCCTCAAGTTCATACCACCTGTGTGTCACAGTTGCCACTCAAATGGAGTTTAACAACAGGGTTTTATTAACAAGGAAATTCAACAGGGAAAACGAAGAGTTCTCAAAGCCACAGGTGGCCAGTTATCTTACCCCTGTCACCATTTCCAGTCCCAAAGGTCTCAAAGAGACATGTTCAAGATGGTGCCCATTGCCTCTCCAAAACTGAGACAGGAACTCTGCAAATATCTAGTCTTTCAGCAGCATCTTCTCTTTGTTTCTTCTCCAGTACTTCAAGCTGCTCCACTTCTCCAAGTCTCTTCAAATTTCTTCCACAATTGCTGATGCACAAATCAGTTTTCCAAATCCTGAGCCATCTTTAGGTACGAGCTCACTATACCACCTTGCTGAAGTACCACACTCTCCACACTGACCAAGTTTCTACTGGTCACCATGGCTTGTTGCCATCTCTAGCTTACTCTTCCAGAGGCTTCCCCTGGCTAGACCATGTGGGTCTAGTCTATCAGTTCACCATTCTTCTCTCTCTTTTTTTTCTTTTTTCTTTCTCTCTCCTTGCTTCTCCTTTTTCATGTGTCCTCTCTGTCCGCTGTCCATTTTCTCTTGCAGTTTTTACAGACCAGCCATCGGGGTATTTTGGCTACAATACAATTTTTAACCTTGTCACTATGTTGTATCATTATTACATATTTATATATAATATAAAATATATTTATGAAAACTACTTAAAATCATTGTATCATCTTTCTACCTAGAAACACATAGATTTGATAAAATTAGACACAAAGGAAACTAAAAATGAAGTTTGCATTGACAATTTGACACAGTTGAAAATTACCGTTTAACTAGAATTTTATTTTAACATATTTATTGAAATATGAATGACTATATTTTAACATATTTATTAAAATACAAATAAATATTGAATAAGAAATAAGATTTTGGGGAAAGTGCTTGTAGAGACTAATAATAGAGCTTTTCCTACTAGTTCATTAATACTGCCATTATAATAACCCCAATGTGAACATAAAAGTAAACACACACATTTAATTAAATTCTCAATATAATATGCATTTCTTCTAGATTGTTACTTATCTCCTGGGATGTTGATATTTTTAATTCTGAAACAACTTTGATACTGCATCTTACTCTATATTTGATTTACTCTATATTTGATTCCATAAATATGATATCCAGACATCCTTCATCTGAAAACATACCATATACTTTAAAAAAATGCAAATTCCTTTTGATCCTAAAACTTATTCAACTTAGTTTCTTTTGAGTTGTTTCAACTTTTCCATAAAATTCTATGTAATATTCATTACAGTATTACCCCATTTGTTCAATACCGTTAAGAAATCATTTTCTGAATGTTATTTTCATACTTAAATTTACTGTTGAAATGTAATTTGTGATTGTTAACAGTCAATTGTAAATTTCTCATCCTTTCTAGAACTCAAATGTTTAAACATTCTTTTGTCATATTTTATCGATCCTTAGCCCTTCTAAAAAGGCAGGCTTTAAGACATTAGTATAAATTGCTATGACTATATATGTCTTTAAACATTTATGTTATTTTACAGATTACACTCCTGCATTTCACTTAGTAAAATATAATAGAGATAGAGATCTTGTACTGTTATTGTATACACAACTTCTGTCATAGGAACCAGAGGGAGGGACCAAATAATATATGAGTAATTATCTATTTTGAATGGTTAAAGCATTATTTGCCTTCATTTCAATTTTTATTTTATTTTTTAAAAAATTTTAACTGCTTGTTTCTTCATAATATGGGATTTCTCCCCTCTGGTGTGATTGCCATAGTTTTCCTAACCACAAATCGACAACAGTTCTCCTCCAAACTTCCCAACTCTCTCCTCCTGCCCTGTTCTCCTACCCCCTCTCCATATCCCTTCTCCCCTCTTGAGTGTCTCAGATTTTCAGTTTGTTTTCAAGGGTCAGTTTTATTTGCCATTTGTCTTTGTCTAATCCTTTGTTAAGTTTCTCTAGATTCCATCTATAAGTGAAAACATACAGCATTTCTTTTTCTCCCTCTGGCTTCTTTGTTTAAAATAATTTCTTCCATTTCCATCCATGTTGCTGCAAATGACATGAGTTTATCTTTTGTAGTCATTGAGTAGTAATCCATTGTGTATATGCACCACCTCCTCTTGATCCACTCATTTATATAAGTCCTTTCCATATTTACGTAGCTTGGCTATTGTGAATAATGCTGCCATAGGAATGCAGGTTTCCTTTTGAATTAGTATTTTTGTGCTCTTTGTATAGACATCTAAATTGAAATTGCTGGGTTATTTTAAGTAATCTTTTATCCAGGATTTGTAATATTAGACAATGTTTTAGATACTCTTGATAAATGACTGGTGACAATCTCAAAGAATGTAAAAGATTTTAGGAGAAAACTAGATCTCCAGTTTAATATTATTTAAACTGAAAAGTCCACTATAAGGAATATAATGGAGCAGTAAAAATTATTTTGCATCTGATGAAGTGGAACTTACTAGGATCAAGAATGTGTTCCTTAATAAATTGAACCCAATAATAATTTACCAGATATTGAATTTAGATATTATGCTATATCTTAAATATAGTAAATGCTGGAATTGCTAAAACATTGGTCAAATTACTTTTTGGAAAAAAATTAAAATGTGGTCTTTCTTATAATACACAGCTAATTTAATAGAAATTTGACATGATAAGTTGTGTTGTTAAAACTTCTTTGAAATATTAGTGAATAGGTTGATATCCATATGAGGGTAGATAATAAATAAATTTTAATAAAACACTTTATCTTTGACCTTGCATTCTAACAAATGACTTAATAAATATTGGCTCAACAGCAAGTATTGGAAACATAGAAGAAAGAGAAATGTTTCTCAGGAAAAAAGAGAACAGTGAAAAAAAGATATAATGTAAAGAACCCTAATTTACAGAGTTTATTATCTTTAAACTTCTTAATTTTAGAGGACTTTGAATAAATTATTTTGTGGCTCTCTTCTGCTAACAGATGGTTCTCTGAATTTAATATGATTCTGTACAACCTTACTCTCATAAAAGAATTCCTGTTTGCTTTACATGTAAAGAGATTTATTATAATGTATTACTCTTGTGGAAATTTTTTCTTGTACACTTTATACACATTCTTATACCTTACTTTTGAAAGAAGTATTAAAAGAGCAAAACTAAAACTTAACTTAGTATATGGTAGTTGAAAACAAATAATGCTACATTGATAGCTCAGAACTAGAATTTAATGAACATTGGCATCATGAAAGATGTAGCAATCACATAGTTCACAGCTAGGTTTATATCCTGTCAGAACAAAGTGTACAAGGATATATGAAAGTATTCTGCATAATTGAATAACTTGGAAACTATTTTTATAACTGCAAATTATAACAAAAATGTCAACATGTCATATATTAGTATAATTTAATGCTATACATCAAGAGAAATGCAATAACTAAAATTACATTTAACCCATTCAAATTAAGCTGAAAAATGTAATAACATCAGTAAAGTACTGAAAAACTTCAATAGTTATAATCTTTTATATAAAGTAAAAATAAACAAGTTTTTGAGCCATATCATACCTGTGTAAGTGACAAAAGGCCATAGTGCATTCTTTGGTGCATGGGCCCATGGCATGGATGCTAAAAATGCTCACTTATAGCTTGCATACTGCCCAGGATTTGCTCTTGCCTGAGAGAACCACCTTGCCGGTGGCTATGATCTATCTTCAGGGCAACCTTGCACCCAATGACTGGTTGGTATAAAAGTAACAAGGCTTAGTGCCCTTAGGATTTTATCCTACCATTACTTTAATTATAAAGAAAATATATTAGTTACTTTAATTCCTCTGTCTAGTAATCTTCAGTTGTACATTGTGTATTATCATTCAAAATCATTCCCCTTTAGGCTCTCTGAATCACCGTGAGACCAGGTTACAATTATTTGTGCGTTGATGAAATAAGGACATGCAATTCAAAACCTTAAGAGTGGCATTGTAACTAGAGAGTTCTAAACTTCAGTATGAGAAATAAAATGGGGAGTAATAAGAGTATTGTTAAAATGCTTTACTATATAGAATTTGGGGAACTGTAGTCCGTATAATAATAATAATAGTAGTAGTAGTAGTAGTAATAATACAGTAGACAGTATCCCACTGTGTTGGCAGTTGCTCATCACAACTCTTAACAGAGTAAAGGTATTTGTGTTTTTAATATGACAGCAAGGTTGGAGCATACATATAAAGGCTGTGCCCCTTAGAAATTTTTGACGGGCATTAATTTATCGTTACACACTAAGGACATCCATTGCTTGGATAGTTTTATTTGATCTGTATGAATGAAGATAACATTATGTTTCGTTCACTAGGACCATATTTAAGAGTCATGGATTTTCAATCCATTTTCCTATCAAAACAAGTTCATAGCCTTATATCCATAAAAGGAAGGTCTATCTATCTAATAAAGAAACTTGCAACATTCTCAAGCATACTGTCGATGTTCCCCTCGGTTATAATTTGAAAGGACCTATGCAATGTCCCAATATGGCTCATAATATAAGGGATTAACTGGTTCCTAATGCTAGTTATATATCTTAAATCACTGAGAATACAAAATGTCACTACTGCTAATCAGAGGTGGCAGTAACTTTTATCCTAGGAGTTTATCCAGTAGGACCATTGTTTTCAAGTTCCCAAACTTTACTTATATCCAAAATTTCTGAATTCATAGTTTGAAAGTTTGAAAATAATACTAAAGCATTTTTTAAAACAAAGAAAAAGTCTCAATTTTCCCCTGACTAGAGAATTGAGCTTATTTTCACTCAAAAAGAACAATGTGAAATCCCCCTGTTAGTCCTTCTCTACCACCCTTCTCCAGCAACATAATAATCATTGCTACCATACTCTATTTTACCTTTATTTCAGGCAAAGGTTAAAGAAAATGACAGTAGGTTGTCATCAGCTTATTCAGGTAGTGAGGCCAATTTCAAGTGCCATTCCAAATGTAATCTAATCTCTTTTGAAGTAAATAAATATAGCCCTCAGCATCTGCTATACAGGTATTGATTTGGCCTTTTCCTTTTTTCTCCAGTTATTATCTAAGTTCATTAAAAGTCTCTTGATTTTACTTGTCAGTGACAGCAATATATTACCATCCTCCCTCAGGAAGATGTCAAAACTTAAGTTCTCTGTCATAATGTATTCTGAACAAGTGTTAATTATTTTGTTATCCAACAGAACATCATTTGGCCCACTACTTTGGTGACATTATGCCAATTCAAACCAGCAAAAGAAATTGGCAAGTATGTTGAATGCCCTAAATGAAATATACAGAGTATGGTGGGAAACTAAATTAATAAAGGCAAATACATAAATTAAAATAAGAAATGTGCTTGCTTGAAGAGTAAAACATCTTCCAAATTACTTTATAGGTTACTATACTTTGTTGCCTTATAACCAAAAAAATAAACAATACATCATGAAAATTTTTGAATTCTGTACATAACAGATATCATGCTTAATATTGAAATAGCATATGACCAATGACATGAAGCTATACATAATAATAAAAAAACATGATTCATCAATCCATATAAATACTCATACAGCAACAATTCAACCTTACTTTTCAAGGGCATATACAAGATAAAATCTCAATAGGACTAAATCAATTGCATACTCATCTCCTCTGTATTTCACATTTAAAACCTTATGAGGAGTTTCCTTTGATTCTATAGCTATGGGGAAAAAATTAGACTTTATATGTGGGTGTACAGTGTAGATTTTATCACCAGGTTGTGAACTGTCGCTTTATTACAACCATGTTCAGGAGTACTCGAAAGATAAAATACAAACAAGATATTCACTATTTGCATAATTTTGTGCAGTGGAACTGGCTATTCATCTTACCTGAAAAGGGAGCTGGTTAGACTTAGAAAAAATTCTAATTAATGGGCAACATTCAGTGTTTTGAATGAATGTTCATGTTCTTGAGACAAAAAGGTTAGTTATAAAAAGAATAATGGGTAGAGAATATTGGCATATATTCATCTCACTCTGAATATATTTCACAGGTGCATCTACTTGGATAAACATACAACCCTTATACCAGAATTCCATTCAAGATCTTTGTCACATTATAGCACCAATTTGCAAAAGAATAATCACATGGACACAGCACTTGCTGTGTATGCTAATTTTTTTCTGAATCAACACAGTGATTATTTAGGAACCTTGTGGCAAATGAACTTAATAGATGGGATAGAGATTCTATATTTAATAAATAGCATGTATCTTCTCCCTAGGAGTGATCTCACTTTTGCCACTATGGAGTACCAAACTACCAATAAAATTTTGCAGTATTCTTGGAAAGAGGAAGCCAAGTCCTTAGTATTCATTGTATTATGTCATTATGACTATAAAGATTAGGTATGATATAATAAGAATTCATGGGTCATGGTTACAAAGTAAAATATTACAGTTAAGTTTTGAGAGTGTATTGGTTTGCTAACAAAGTACGAGAGGATACATTTGTCTACTACCAAAGATGAGGTGTTTCAAACAACAGAAACATATTTTCTCACAGTTCTGGAGACTGAAAGTCCAAGATCAAGTGCTGGCAGGTTGATTTCCTCTGCAGTCTCTCTCTTTGCAGATGATTGCCATCTTGCTGCCTCATCACAGTTGGTTGACACCCTGATGTTTCTGTTTCCCAATCTTCTCTTCCAACAGGACACTAGTGGGATTGGATGAGGGACTATACTTTCCTTTAATTGACCCAGTTAGAAACTCTAGCAGCTAATACAGCCATATACTGAGATACAAGGGGATTAACATTTCATATGAATTTGAGGGAGACACAGCACAAGCCAAAATAGAGGATGGGCATTGCAAATAAAATAAAAAGCGAGTGTGACCAAACATTCAAAATGAATGTGAATGAAATATATCAACATAAAGAACACTGTGAGGAGAAAGTTATAAACACAGAATCTGAACAATTTTCTATACTTCAAAGCATATAAAACAAATTATATTTAAAATTCCAGTTTCCTGAGACCCATCCCTAGAGATTCTGTGTTTCAGCAAGCAGAAAGGATGGTTCTGAGATAATGTAGTACAGATAAACTTTGAAAACTACTACTTCATATTAGGTATGCCTAAAGAGCATTTAAACTCACTGAAAACTACTACTTCATGTTACATGTGCCTAAAGAGCATCAAACTTGGTGTGACAGCACACCAAGGATCAACAGAAAAACACAGATAAAAATAGTATGTTTTTATTTTTTTAATGTTGTACCTGTAAGAAATTATAATGTCTTAAATACTACTTGAATAAATGTTGAACATTCTATACTAACTAAAGTACATTTGCTAGAGCATGGTCACACATGAACTCTACATATACTATTGAATGCATTTTTATAAAATGGCAAAAATATTGACAGAGTTATAATCCATGACATACAAACTACAATATAATTAAGCAATTCTATTAGACTCATAACAGAGAACAGTCAGGATAATTGCTTTAGTATTTTAAAAATATAAGTGACTGTAAATTTTCCTTTTACTACTATCCCTAGAAGATAAAATTAATTATTAATGTATTACTGAGGTTTAAAGTTTGGTTCACTGTAACAGAGTTTGCTAATCAATAGAACTTTCTGAAGGTGGAATGTATATACATTTAAACATTGATTGATCTGTCTCTGAATGTGTTTCAGTAGAATTTGGACGGTGACTTGTCTGAGAATATACAGAGGAACTTCATATCATGTTTGAGATTGAATTATACCTTTCCTCAGAATTAGTTAATATCTTTTCAAAACTGAAATTTCAAGAATTTGATTATCTTTTAATTTAAAAAAAATTAACTTGTTTCAAAATATAAAGGAACCTCAATTTTTTTTTGGTTAACACTAACATTATGTTAACTATTTCCTCATACTTACCTGAACTTGAAATATAGTCAAATATGATTAGGTATTATGTTTCCTGAGTCAAAAATAAAATGGCTAAAAACACAATTGAAATTTTAGAAATGGAATTCACAAAGAAACACAACATGACCACTGGTGGCAGAGATGTATTAGTTGAAGATGGCAGGAGCTGGGCCACAGCAAAGCTTCTAATCCTTTCGACTGCAAGAGTTTTCTCTGCTGTGTTCTCAAATCATCCCTGTTAACATAGAGAGTGAAAGGCATGAGCAGCACAGTTCTAAATGTTAATCTGTCTTCCAAGGTTCTGCTGTGTTAGCACAGGATATTTCTGCCCAATCAGTCTATACCAGTCTTCTTCTGATTTTATCAGGTATTGGCAAAGGAACTTCCCATGCAACTCTGGGCATTTAATCTAAACTTTACTATAATTTATTGCAGCACTATCTTGTTGGTTAAATATATCCCTACCCAAGAAGTTGTTACTTATAACTCAATTCATGATCATCCATAGATTACACAAAAATAAGATTGCATGTATAATGTTCCTAGCCATCTTCTGCTGCACTTAAGTTTGGTGATTCAAAAGAAGATTGCACAATTTACTCACAGATTTGTTTAAAAGAATATCTGCAAACAAAAATGGACTTTCCTTAAGATGTCAGACCATCAATAACAAACACCTCAATTCAGTTTCTTTCTGTATTTAGATATATTATTTGTTCTGGCATAACTGAAAAATTCTCTAAGCTTAACCTCAAAAAAAAAAACAAAACCACAAAGATTTATTCTAAGATAAAAAGATAATTTAGGTTAATGTTTACTTCTTTTTCTTTTTTGGATAAATGCTTAGATGATGATGGTTGAGGCACTTATTAATAATTTGATACTAGACACTAGTCTTGCTTTCTAGCAAGCAGCAACAATCATTCTTTCAGTAACTTTTCTTAAGACTGCAAACAGCACTTGAAAAATACAATGTAAAGGAGCTTTAACATATGGTGATCCCATAAAAGGCATCTAGTGAAAATGTTATAATAAATAATATTAAAATATATGGCTAAATTGCTGTGCGATGAATATCTGGGAGAGGTGTGACACAAGGAGGTAAAAGAATTCACCAGAGACAAAGTGGAGAACAGAAATGGTGAATTTATTGAAGTACACTGCTAAGAGAAACAGAGGGCAAGACGCAAGAAGTTTGTGCCTGTGGGAGGATTTGGAACTTTTATACTATTTTCAGGGGCTTTCTAACTTGGGGCGCCAGTTTGCACCAGTTATCTGCCAAGATGTCTAGTCTTGGGCTCTGGCCTCTGCTTCTGTGTTCCTGGCACTGAGCAGGTTTTCCTGGCCATTGGCAGTAAGTTTTATGGACTTTTCCCTTAGGTTATAATGGCAGCCTTATCCATTGTCTTATCTATTCCAGCCTCCCATATCTGCCTGCTGAACAAGCAGTGGAGGCTTAGTTTTTGGCTACAGATTACATTGTACTCTGATACAAATCAGTAGCAATAGATCCATCATAATTTGAGAATTAGTTTTAATTTTATTTTAATTATATGTATTGAAAGATTTCACACATTTTTTGAAAAAGACTATTTCAAAGATTTGTAATTATGTAGAAATCATGTTATATATTAAAATTATATATAAACTCCAAGAAATATAAAATACTGAAAATATTTAACAAATCAAACTAAGAAATAATTGTCAATAGTTCTTATATGCAGTAGTTTCCAATAATATACTTATTTTAAAAAGTATTCTTTGTGCATCTATTTGTGTGTATACATGCACCTAGTTGCATGTACAAAGAATAGATGTTTGTGTATACACATGTATATACTGTTCTGATTTTATGAATGAAAGAACACAACTATGAAGAATTATAGACATTATAACTTATGCAGATACTTCTTAAATATCAAACATTCTCATCTTTAAATTTGAATTCAAATATTCTATAATAACATTATTAAATATACCACAATTTACACAAAACTAAATATGTGATAATATTAAGACCTCAATACTTTAATAAATAAAGATATGATGTTTTTTATAGTGAGAGACTTCTGTTGAAATATATTGTTCTTTAATTTTAAAAGTAAAACAAAATTAGAGCTCACTTTAACTATTATTTTAAGCAACATGCAGTTTATTTCTTCCAAAAAGCAAAATTCAGTATACCACTAATTCTTTCAGTAAGGAAATATGTTCAGAAGAGTTATTAGGCCAACACCTAAAGAATGTAAAAATTAAAAATATATATATATTATCTTTTTGCTACAGTAACTCTCTCAAAAAGACAAATTCAAAAGCCTGAAAATTACTAAAAAGAAAAATGCATGAGATACTTTTTAATTTGGTATATATTATGAACAAGCAATTATTTATTTCATAAAATTTTAAAATGGCTATTTTATAATTTACAAAATTGCAATTATTTATTCCATAAAAGTTTAAACTTTCAATTGTTTTTGATTATTAATATCATATGTTAATACATTAATATTAATATATACTCTATTAGTATTAACATTATTATACTAATATCATATTGATATAAAAACAATACGGAATGATTTTAATACTCATCTTACGCAGTGGGCATAAACAAAACAATTGATAAGAGAGCCATAAATTAAGAGCTAGATTAGAAAACTTTAACAGACACTTATAGAACACTTCATCCTCCAATTTTTAAGTACACATGGAATAATGTGAGGGATAGACTATATGTTGGAACAAGTTAATTGTCAGTAAAGCTACAAAGACTGAAATCATACCAAGTATTCTTTCTCACGTGAGGGCCATAAAACTGTAAATAAACTGTAGGACAACACAGAAAAATAAAAATATAATACAGTAACATAAACTATATACTACCTCAATTAAAAAATAATTGAAACAAAAAAAGAGCAAAACAAAAAGGCAGCAAAAAGATCAATGATGTGAAATGTTTATTCTCTGAAAAGATAAATGAAATGAGTAAACATCTAACTAGGCTAACAAAGAGAAAAAACATTAATGAACAGAATTAAGCATAAAACAAAAAAAATCCATAACTAATCCATAACTATGTAAAAAAATCTATAACTATACACAGGACCATACTATGAGCAACAATGTGCTAGAAAAATGATAATCTTGAAGAAATATACAAATTTTAAAGCAATATAACATACCAAGACTAAACCAAGAAAAAACAGAAGAGTTGGAATGAGACTACTTTATATAGCTTTAGGTGTGTCTGGGATTTGAAAAAGAAAATAATTTCAAAAATTTAGATGGTTTTATATACTCACAGTATCTCTTAGAGTCACCCTCAAGTGAAAAAAACACTGACCTTCAAACCAGAATATTTGGCTTTGGCTTTGTTGATGTTTGCACACAAGTTCACAAAATGCCACTTTTATATATGCTCATGACTGAAATAAAAACAATGAAGGCATTTTCATTCTAACATTCCAAATTCTGATGAGTAATAATTAGGCTTTGGGGAAATTCTTTCATTACTCTAAAGACATTTAAATAATAAATAAAACTTAATTAAATAAATATATATATATATATCCCTTGTATTACCAAAGGAAAAAAATTACTGTCTACTTACCACAAAACAACAAAAAGAAAAAGATGAAGATCAGTGTATTCATATTCTTTCACAGCTTGATTTGGTATTTTAGAAGACCACAAAAACGTATTAGAAAAAAAGAAATAAAAGAATTAGAGACATTATTACTGAACACAGCAGGATTGACTTGCTAAGAGCATGTCTGAGATCCAGGAGTTGCTTTACTACAAAGGAAGTACATTTTATTATACCTGTGTTGCAAAATCTGTTGAACCAAATGAACAGAAAATATGAAGACTCATATTTTACAAATGAGGTAATTGTTAAAGATAATTGGCTGTGAAGTTCAAATAAATACATTTCAGACTTCATGAGTATAAATTTTTTTCAATGTCGTATAAGGAGAAAAAAATTGAAAATAGATTTATAACTTATTTTTGTGAAATTTTAATTTACTCATGAATGTAATCATTAAGAATATATTGTGAAAGCATGTCCAGGAGGAGATGTTGCCTGTTCCCTGAGGGTCTGAAAACAGGTTGGGGTTGTCATGAGGGTGGTTTGGGTGGTCTTCCTGGAGTTAGGGACATATCTTTGTGTAGCATTGCTAAAATAAGTTAAATATGAATAACAGAGCAATTTTAATAAACATTTTACTTTTAAAAAAGAATATATTGTATGAAATTGTAAGAGATAACTTCTATTTACAATATTCTTGCATATATGAAAATTACTTGAAAAAACAAAGCATGCAATTTGCCCTTTAGATTGACAAGCATTTATTTTATTTTATTTATTTTTTTGTATGCAGAGAAAAATATTTATTATGCACTTCATTGTTTAGCTTACAGATCAGGGTAGACAATGATGTATCATACATGTATATAATGTATGTATGTGTATATATATATATTAGCATTAAAATTTTTTAAAAAGAAAAAAAAATGATAACAAGCCTGTCAGCAATAGAGAGGCAAATTGGATGCATTTCAGACTTTTATGTTATTTTGATGAAGCAAAGCAATTATATTCCCATAAGATAAAACTGATAGTGTGAATATTAGTTTTTGATTGATTTAACTTCTTATGTATTGCAGAACTCATAACAGAAATATTGATCAAGAACCAGTTTTCAACACATGGTTATTAAACCAAAGTGAAAAATCACAATCTTTATATATTGTTTGGCTGGAAAAATATATATTACATATTAAAAGAAAGTAAAAAATTTGAATAAAATTGAACCATATAGTTCTATTTCTAGATTGAAACATATAGCACACAGCACTTTCACATGTAGATTACAGGAACAATAACAAAATTTTTAGCATACATTTGTCTCTAATATACACAATTCTTTATCTTGAGTTTCATAAGAAATATTAAATGAGAAAATTTGTCAAAATTACTTTACCAAAATATTCTTAGAGCTCTAATGAAAATACTGTTAGAATTTTGTTAGTTTTATTCCCACATCAAATAAATTTTTGTGCCATTGAATGATACGTTTTGTTGTTGTTGTTTTTTGAGATTAGGTCTCGCTATTTTGCCTGTGAAACCGCAGGCTCGCATTGCCCGGGGTACCACGGACTCAAGCCATCCCCAGCCTCAGCTTCCCAGGTAGCTGGGATTACAGGCACGCGCCACCACGCCCAGATATATATATATTTTTTTTGGAACTAGGTGTCGCTACTGGTCCCAGGCGGAACTCGAACCACGATCCCTAGCCCCGGCCTCTTCATAGGCTGAAGCTTACAAGCACGAGCCACCGTGCCCGGCCGAATGATACGTTTTTGCTATTCCATAAAACTGTGAGCCCCGTGTCTCCATCTGTAGAAAGGAAAAGTTTGTTCTAAATATTCTCTCTTAAGATTTTCAGATTAAAATAAATCCTCCTTGGTTGTTCTGGACTAATAGAGTTCACGGACTCCCATGTTTGATGAATGGTCTCAAAGGTTTGATAACGTTTCTGGAATTATATGTAGAAATATTTTCTCAATATACTCTTTTTATTGAGAGTTCATGTTATAACATTTTCAAAAGTAGTGTGGCTACTAAATATTGAAAACTCAATTGGCAAAAAGAAATCGAATCAGGACATTAGGATGATACTACTCAAATCTCTTTGTAGAAAAAGAAAAGATCTCTGCAGTAAATATTTAGAAACAAGCATAGCCGAATCCATTCTTCATACCACCAACAAAAGAATAGCTCCAATATGCATCAGATATAAATTAAACACTAATTTGCAATCATATTATAATAATAAACAATTCAGGCAAGATTCATTAATAGTTGCTAAAAATCAATGATAATTACTTGTAGTCTCTTTCCTTATATTTACTCATTTGTCATGAAAATACTTCTAACACTGGGGAAATTTAATAGACATCCCTTAATCAAGTGATCAAAATCAATGACTCCAACAAAGAACCAAGTTGAAATCATGTGTCTTTTGGTATGATTCAGTGAAATAAGCACAAAATTATTCATAGACTATTACTGATGAAAATGCATATCTTGACTCTTAGTCAGGAAGAAAATATGCAAATCTCCGTTGAGGAATATGCTTCAAAAACACCGGTATATTCTTTCAAACAAGACAATGATATGAAAGACAAAGAAACAATGGGGACAAATCATTGGAGACTATAAAAATGAAATACATGCAATATATTCCCATTGATTTGATTCTAATTTAAATAGAATCATTTTAAAAGACATTATTGAAACAATTGGCAACATCTGAGTACAGCCTTTATACTAGAAATTGTATTATCTTTTTCATAACTTCACAATTTTAGTAATTGTATTTTGGTTATACAAGAAAATTTTCCTGACATACAGGAAATATTTACCTCTATATTTTATAATTAACACATAAAATTTGAGAACTTAGATTTCACTCATGCTGTTTTTTTTCAAAAACTATAAACAATAAATATGCTGCTATTTAAATGCCAAAATGCTATTCTTTGTATGTACCAAAATAAATAATAAGCAAATAAATATTACTTATACCATTATTAGAATATATGCAAACTTAATTAATCATCTAATTTCTGTTGCAAAGAAAATGTTGTAATATTCATTTTCTAATGCAAAAAACTGTTAGAGTATTGACATGAGGGGTATACCAAGATGCCCAAACTTGCACACTCTAGAGGGTCCTACCATCAGCCATATACAGGTCTTAGTGCCTAAGACCTTCAATAGAACTTTAATAGAATTGATTGCATAAAGAGAAGAGAAAGGATAATAATTTCCTGATGAAACACCTGAATATATCCATTCCTTCATGGGCAAAAGCCCAGACCAATAGGGTTGTCCTAAAATAGGGCTACTGAAACCCAAAAGCGTACCAAAAGAGTAAGGCACCTCTGACAGGAAACCACAGGAAAGGACAGGATAGACCAGGCAAGTCTGGAAGGAAAGGAAAAAAAAATCAAAGTGCAAGTCAAGATAAAGGCTGCCATCATCAGCCTCCCTATGGGTTTCTCACCCATGTTTCCTCCAAGGATTCATTCCATGTCTGCTCAGTCTCTGGAGCAAGTCCAGGGCTGAGAAGCAAGCACAGATTCTTCACATCTCTTTACATCATGTACATCCAAGTCTTTTCTCCCAAGTTATTTGTTTGCTTGTTTGTTTGTTTGTTTTTGGTTCTCCTCAATGCCCAGCTCCATCTTTCTTTATGTGAATCAGGGAACATAGAAATTACTTTTTCTAAGTTTACACTGTTTAAACTAGTTACAGTATGGGACTATATATGTGTGGTATAAAAATAAATTGCATATATAGTATAAAAATAAATGAGCACTCAACTTTTTAAGGGAGTTCATGAAAGTTTACTAATTTGTGTAATAAGGTTTCCCATCTGGAAATGATGAGACTGGGTCTGGGCCAGGGTCTGTGTGAGTCTAATGTTTGCAACATAATACCCAAACTTTCCTAACCGATTGAGTCAGGCTATGACTTTAGATGAATTTGAAAGAAAAATTCATACTTCTTCAGGTGTCTTAATAACTGAATTGATCAAAAAGCATTTTGCTTTTTACATAATCAGTAATATAGAAGATTTATATAAAGTCAAAAGACTAAGATTCTGTTGGTAAGTACATAAAAGACAAAAGAGCCAATCTGAATAAATGGTAGAAAATTGATCATTTGTGTGTTCTACTCTTCTCTATTATCTAATATTTAAGAATTTAGATTAAAGTTTTCTTCTTCCAAGTTACTTAGATGCTAATAGATGTATTATCACTTCACATTTTGTAAACCATCCCCACTAAACTTAGAACAGCAAATAAATAGCATGCTTTTATTTCTTTCCTAAAAGCAAAATTAACAAAATCCAGAGTTTTTCAGTCATCAGAAAGAAAATCATTCTAGAACAAAGTTTAAAAATTTGTAGAAGCAATGCTTTAATGCACTTTTATTTAGTACTTGAAAAACACAAACAGTCAATATTCTAGATGTGAATTTCTATGATGAAATTTTACTTGATGGGGGGGAGAAGGGCACTATGTCATTACTAGAATGTGAGGTCAATAATATCCTTGATTTAAAATAATGGAATAAACATTAAGAATTTGGGGATATGGGAGTGAAAATACTTATTAGTCTTTAAAGCAAAAGACAAGGGCTAGGAAGGTGTAAGTAAACAGCATAATGGTCAAATTCAGTGAAGAAACCTGTAAGTCAACTTTGAATAACTGCAATTGCATCCCCCAAAAATATGCTAGTGTATGATATAGAGTTTATATCTTAAACTTCACTATTTATGAATTATGCCCCCTACACATTATTGTTGAATATTTTATGAATATATGTCTCCCATACTTCAGAATCATTACATATGTGCAAAATTCAACACAAGGAACTGTAAAAGAAATTGGTATGCAAATTGATAGAATTAGCTTAACAACTTCAGAGAAGCTTGACTTTGCTTATTGTTACTTAAAATAATTTTCCTGTTATCTTTCATATCCCATAACAGGTGCTTGCCCCACATCATCTGAATTATGCTTATGGTAATTTTTAAGCTAACAAGCAGTCCTATTTAGTAAACAGAGAAAAATCTTTACCTATCAGGCTAAATGAAATATTCTATGTTAATCTGGATTTCTCCCCCCAAAATAGATGCTTTCACGATATAGAATGAAGTAGAAGGTCATATACACAAAGGTGTGCAAAGGCATGGTTAAAATTTTAGAGTTTCCTGACTTCACAGAATGGTAAGTGATGGCCAACTCAATGTGAGGAAGCCTGCTATATATTCTTATATTAACATATACTTCATGTTGACCAGTGAGCTAAAAGAGAACATAACCAACCTAATAAAATTAAATCCTTTCATATAAGAGATAAAGAATTTACAAATATGTCTGCAGATACATACATACATACATATATATATATATATACTTTTTTGTAATGAGCATTTGGGGAGCAGTCAGTGCCTAGGAATCAACTGATTCCTCTCTTTTGATAACATTTTCCCCCTGCAAACCAAATGCATTATTATTTGCAAAGAGTTCCTGAGTGATACTTGATTTTTTTTGAAAATGATCTTAACAGACTAAAAAAGATTCAAATGCAATTGAGTTTTTTAATTAACTTTAAACTTGATATTATTTGCCAATGATGCATTTAATTTTATTTTGATCATCCACATGGTGATTTTTCATTCATTTTTTACTATTGCTGACTTTAATTAATTAAGCTAAGCAAAAGTAAGTGAGTTAATTAAAAAGTCAAGACTGAGAACTTCAGCCTGGGAACAGCCTCCAGACAGCTCTAGAAAAGCTGTCTGAATTCTGAGTCTCTTAATGAGAATTTGATAAAATCTACAAAGAAAACATTTTACATTTTCAAGGATTTTTACAGAGAACGTCCAGGCAGGTGTTGGGTTGATGTATCTATTTGATGTTGTCATGCATGGAGGAAAACAAGGGAGGTCATTAAAATTTATCACATCTAGTAAGAGCCTTAGTATCTGGCAACTAGGATTTTTATTTGCTTGGAAACTACTTCTTTTATTGTGAACCATTTTCTTCATAAGAACAATCAGGCTGTGCCATGATCTTATGGCCTGCAAACCTTAACTGAGAAAAAGGAGATATGTAACTTTTCAGTTGTTGATTTTATTCATTTATTTTTTTCTCAAATTTCTTTTATTAAACTTTTTTTCTTACATTGTTGCTCATTATTTGATTTCTCCCCTCATAAACCTCTCACCACCACATGACCCATGAACCATCACCAAGATGCCTTGTGCCCTCCTGTTTTAACCCCTCTTCTCCTTGCCGTGTTGTGTGCCTCAAATCCTGCAAGTTTTGACCAGTTTCCTCATATAAGTGAAACCAATTTATGCTATCTAGAATCTGACTTGAATTTGTACTTTGGGAATCCCTCACTTTATGAAGTGGAGTTGCCTTCTAATTTAAAAGCTGAGGAAGTCAAATACACTTTTCAGACTTGTAATTATATTATGTATACCTTTATCACGTGACCTAAGCTTTATCACATGTTCTTACCCCATTTGAATTTTGAATTTTGAAGTAGTTATTTCTTGATATGCTGTGTGGTGTCTGCAGATATTTCAGATTCCTGTGAGCATGGTATTGGGGCGAAACAGGGCAGAAATGTCCAACCAACAAGCCAAATGGGAGAAAAAGTGTCACTTTTAAAATGCGGATTCTGACATCCGGAGTATTTCAGGTTCTTACCACCTGCAAGTAGCAGTTGCCAGTCTAATGCAACTTGAACAGGGTTTTATTAACAAGGAAGCTTAACCGCTTAACCAGGAAAACAGAAGGTCAAACAAAATATCTTTAAAGCCACAAAAGACCAGTTATCTTACCCCAGTCACCATTCTTAGTCTTTCTCCTGCATCTTCTCTTTGCTTCTTCTCTCTCCAGCATTCTGAACTGCTCCGCTTCTCCAAGGCTCTTCAAACTTTTCAACAAATGGTCATGATAAATGAGCTTTTCAAATCCCTGGTTATCTCCAGGTAACAGCTTTCCATGTCACCTTCTGTAGCACCATGCTCTCTACACCAGCTACTCTTCTGCTGGTCACTCTCCTACCGTGGCTCCTTGCCACCACCAACTCATTCTTCTAAGGGACTTCCACCCAGACTGACCATGCTGACTACTCTTTACTGGCCTGCCATTCTCATGTGTTTCCTCTTCCCAAAGTCTCTGTGTGTTCCCTAGTCTCTGCTCCTTTCTTTTTATTTTATTTTCTTGTTCTTCCTCCCCTCCTGAAAACTGGAGGCTCTAATTTCCTCCTACACACCCTCTTGGCAATTCATTTTCGCTTCCCCACCTGGGATTTGCAACAAGATAAAAGAAGGAAGTACCCTTATCCAGTTTAGGCCTTTGTGTTTTAAAGACACAGCTAATGGCAATGCCTAAATTTTATGAAAACAAAAGACTGCTCTTGTTGGGGTCACAGCTTCAGGTGGAAGCTAAGAAATTCTGACAAGAGTTCTCAATACTTATGTGAGCTATAGTGACCCTGTCCAGGGTTGACACAAATAGTTTTGTTTTATTGGATATATATATATATATATTCATCAGTGTATACCTGGTTGTGTTTGTGTGTGTGTATGTATGTATATATAATACATATCTTATATAGCATATATTTGATATATATACCTTATATATGTATATATATATGATATATAAGGTATATATATCATATATATATACACATATATGAAGTTATCTTACTACCATATCATCATAAACGGTCATCCTGATATATTGTGCTCATTCTTCTGATTTCACCCACCCTCTCTCCTGCTCCCTTGCTGAATGCTTCAGTTTTCTTGTTAGTTTGGTAGTTTCAACTTTTTCTTTTCCTTGTGTTTGTTTTTCCTAAATTCCTAATTTGTTTGTTTTTCCTAAATCCCACATATGAGTAGATCTGGTATTTATCCTTGTCTTTTTGGCTTATCTTAGCTGACATGACTTCTTCTATCTCCATCCATGTAGCCACAAATGACATGTTTATCTTTTTTGATTGCTGGATAATATTCCATTGTGAAAATATACTACACTTTTGATTCACCTGTCTGTTTTGGGGCATTTGGGTTGTTTTCATGTCCTGGCTATTGTAAATAGTTTTGCAATAAATATATGAGCACATTGGTTTTCAATTACTGTTTTGTTTTGATAGCCTTTGGGTATATTCCCATAAGTAGACTTCCTAGGTTGAATGGTAGTCCCATTTTCATAGTTTGAAGGCCCTTAACTCAGCTTTCCACAGTGAATAAAATCAGTTTGCATTCCTATTAGCAGTGTAAGTGTTCCTCTTTCTCTACATCCTCTACATCCAAGTAATTGTTGTTGCCCCCCGCCCTTTTTTTTTGACATGGGTAGTTGTTACTGGTATGAAGTGATATATCATTGTGGTTCTGATTTACATTTCCCTAATTATGAGTGATGCTGGGCAGTTTTTAATATAAGTTGGGATTTTTGCTTTGTTTTTGTTGAGTCATGTGAATTCTTTGTAGATCTTATTGACATCAGACCTTTGTCAGTTGAAAAGAATGCAATTTTCCCCCATTTAATTGGATATCTCTTTGTTTTTTGGTTATTTTCTCTTTTGCCATACTTAAACCTTTCTGTTTGATGTAGTCCCAGCTGTTTATGTTTCCCTTCATTTTCTTTATTCCTGTAGATGGTCACTTCCAGACTTCAAATTATAACACAAAACCATAATAATTAAAACAACATGGTACTGGAACAAAAACAGACACACAGATCAATATAACAGAATTGAAAGCCCAGGAATAAAGCCACACAAATATATTCAACTAATCTATGACAAAAGGATGAAAAAATTATACACTGTAACAAGGATAGTCTCTTCAACAAATGATGTTGGTAAAACTGGATTACTATGTGCAAAAAAATGAATCGCATAATACACAAAAATCAACTCAAAATGGATAAAATATTTGGATGTAAGTCCTGAAAGCATAAAATATATAGAAGAAAGCATAGTCAAAATATTTTGTTATACTGCAGAAACAAATAGTATTTTTATAGAATGCCTTCTACAGAATAAAACAGATGCATTTCAGTTATTTATTTTAGATATAGGACTTTGAGCTGTTGTTCAGTTTTCCTGGATCTCATGAAATAATCAATATGGAACAAAGAACTCAATATGAAAACTTTCAAAGAGGCTTGGCCTTGGTTAGTAATTATAAAGGAACAGCTAAGAATTATTACAAAACTAAAAACTATATTACAAAACCAAATAGCAGGTGATACTGAAGTTAAATCATATCACTCTTTTTCAACTTCAATTACATTTAAAGCAAAAGTTCCCTTTTGTCAAATCTCTCAGGATTTGAAGAATGATTTTGTGCTATCTTTCTCCTTCATTACAACTTAGAATATTGATTTCACCTTATTTCTCATTAGCAAAAAAATATGCAAGTACTCAGTTTGGAGTTTCTATACACTGAAACTCTAAGGTTTATTAATACTTTTTATTATAATGCTGCAGAATGCATTTTCCCAGATTTTTGAGAGTATACAGTAGGGCTTATGAGAATATATTCTATATAGAGAGCATATATATATATATATATACACACCATATATATATTTTATATATAGTTTACTGATCAAAATATATGTAATATATTTATATAGCTAAAGGAAGTATCACTGTAAATACTCAGTTAATAATCCATATTAAGAAATTGTAATATAAGAAAGAGTAGGGAGTTAACTAAAATGAGAACAAAATATTAAATATATTTGAATATGTTGTATTATATAATCTACTGAATTGCCAATTACTTCTGCATCAGTAGAGCTCTGTAAAATTGGTATGTCATTTAGAAAACTGGAAGATTGAAGTAAATTGTTTATCCTAAGCAACATGATGCAGAAGATGATTTCCAATAATTTAAAAAAAACACTTCCATTCTCTTTTATGCAAATGGAGTATCCCCTCACCATGTTCTGCAAAATGCTATTTGTAATGATCATGTAGATTCACTTTGTTTGATGAATCACCTGTCCTTCAGTGAAAACAATTTTGATACAAAAGAAAGTTATTTAAAATTGTGTAAATATAAATTATGTTAAGCTATTAACAAATTTCTTGCATTATGTGGCTACTTGAGCATGGTAGAACCTCAAATTACTCAGGTCAAATTGATAGCTAGTGATAGCCTATTGTTTCCCTCTAAAATATTGTATTTTAGAGTTCACAACTTAGGCTTTCTCACCTCTGATATAACAGCTTTAAAAATATGGTAACCTCAGATGAGTTGGTAAATTCTTAGTCACCAGGATCATGGTCTGTATCCCAGTGGCATGTTTAAATCATGGTTCCTTGCTTATTGTTGCCACTGAATTAATTTTCCTCCCACCCTCCTTTCTTTTCTTTCTGTTTTTTGTCTAAAAATCTCTTCTTCCCTCCCAGCAAAAAATGCCTTTAAAAAGTTAAACACATTTCCACGTAGAATAATAGTTGGTTAGTATGAGGAAGAATTTTTTGAATAATTGACCTGTCATGTACATTGAAAAAAGCTCACTGCACAGATTCATTTAAATATTGAGCTATGTAGGTTTTTTAAAATTAATTCAGTAGCATCAATAAGCAAGGAACCATGATTTAAACATGCCACTGAGATACAGAATATCAATTCTGCAAAAGTTTCATAACCCAACACTTAGTTTTTTTGTTTTTGTGGTTTTTTGTTTGTTTGTTTTGCCTTTTAAAAATCTGTAGGATGAACTCATCAAAGGAATTTCATTGTTTAGAAAATTAACTGATGTTACTTATTTTATGAAAAAGTGTTAACTTTTTATCAATTGTAGGTTTGGCCATGATTTGAGAAATTTCAGGTGAAACCCCTTTGTTGTTGATTGTCTGTTGGTGACTATAAAAGTCTGGTGCAAAATAAACTGGGGACCACAATCCAAAGAGAGAGGAGGGGGGGGAGGGAGAGAGGGAGAGAGGGAGAGAGGGAGAGAGAGAGGGAGAGGGAGAGAGAGAGAGAGGCTGTGAGTCACTTCTATCAGGGTCTTCTTGACTCAATTTCAATCCTTACCTTCCCCCTTGGGACGGTTCAATTATGGGACAATTTCCACTTTGTTTCATAAGAAATTCCACAAAGAACAATAGTCTCTTATTTATCAAACTTCACTTCTAAACATTGATATTTTCGGCATGATGGAAACCCAAGGCAGTGCCTGGAGGTAAGCTGTTGACATAATTGATAAAGAAATCCTGTTGAGATGTAGCATATTTCATAATATAAATTTAATCTGCAGATATATCAACATAGTATTTTAAATGTGATTTAATTGATATAATTTTAAAATGTTGATTTTAGATTTTAGAATCAAGTAGTGCCCATGAAACATTGACACATTAAAGATCTATAAAATGGTCTGAACACTAATGTTTTCATAAACTTTTATGTAAAAAGATTTATCATTTATTTAATAGTCAATTATTTAAATATGCATTAGGAATATTAAAAAACATTTTGAATAAATTACTTAGGTTCCATATTAAGAAATTAAGTGATGAGAAACAGAAAAATGCAGTTTGCAAGGACTCTTTTTAAGAAATACAGAAGCAAAATAATGAACAATAAAACAATATATATATAAACCATAGCAAACTAAAGTCTTCTTTTTAATACTTCTAACATGAGCTAAGCTAATCTATAATGTACTGGTGTTTTTAATTGCATTATCTTTCACTACAAGCACTTATGTTTTAAATGTTGGTGTTTTTCCTAGATGAAAATCGCAATATTAAAAAAGAGTGCAGTTAAACTTTATAAATGGTCTTAAGATAATGTGCAGAAAAAACAGATTGTGAATACAGGTCACTATAGAACTACCTAAATGAGTTACAATTGGGGAAGTCAAATAAAATATATCATCAATCCCAATGACTGCTTAGAAAGTGGTTAAATTCGAAATAAGACATTTTGGGTGACATGGAAAAAAAAGTATACTGAATTTAGTTTCTCAGAAAGAAATGAATGCCTTTGAAAATTGCATTTTGATAGCATGATTTATTATTCACTATTTATTTGGCAATCTTATATTTTGAATTTTATTTAAACATATACATACTCAGTGTTTTATCAATTATTCTTTTATCATGGTAACACTTTCTACAAAAAATAATTTATCATTTACCTTGAGCAAATAAGAAGCATAAATATTCTGTTCTTGTCCATGTTGCGTTGATTGTAATTTTCTCTTTTTAATTAAAAAATATGGGATGCAATACTAAATTGTCATAGTTCATAAAACACTTCATAAAGCTTTTTGATGTCAAGTAACATTTAAATATTAAAAAGATAGGAAAGAATGAGGAGTATAAAATTAAAAACAAAGATGAGTGCTCTGTCATCCTCAACTATGTCCTCCTGAAAGTAATCATTTTTGAAAGTTACTTATTTAATCCTTTTGTAGAAATTTTTATAACATGGATATATGCCCATTTTTTCAGCTAATATTTGTTGACTTAGTTAACAGAAGCTATTTCCATCTCTTCATTGCTCTCAAATTACCTGTTTTTTGATATTCATATTTGTTATGTTTTAAAGTTACTTCTTAATCTGTCACATGCTAAGAATTACAGTTCATTGTTTTATTAAGCATGACATGGAATAAATATACCTAGTTTCCTATCTCCCTCTATCAGAACTTCTTCACTTACAAGCTTCTGTTACAAACCATTTCAATATCAAAAACATCATTTATAATTTTTATAATCTGATTAGTAGCTATAATTTAATTTATTTTAATAAAAATATTAATTATTCTATCAGTTCACACTAAAGAGAAAATAAGAAATGGAATTCATCAGTTCACACTATATTCTATCAGTTCACACTAAAGAGAAAATAAGAAATGGAATTCATCTTACTAGGATCTTGTAGCTACTAATTAAACACAAGACATAAGATTTAAACTGTAGGGAAAGGGATTTAACCAAAATCCACTGTCAACAATCTAGGTGAATGATCCAGAGGAAAATGCATTCTGTCTTGCGTTTCTAATTTCAAAGTTATAGCATAATTTACTTTTACTTATAATGAAAACATTTCACATAAATGAATTTTCTGATTTTATATTTGTCTAATTTTCTTTTGATTTTTGGAATCTATGGCATATCTGATTTTTGGAATCTATGGCATATCTGACAACCAAACATATCAAATTTCATCTTTATGATTTTTATTATAGAAATTCAAATTGACCACAGATTCCCATTATCTCCTTTTCTAATTCGATTTCTTTTTTTTTTTTGTATTTTTGTTTTCTATTTCTTTTTTATTAAATGATTTATTTATGTATAAATTTCACATCTTTGTAATCCCAGGGTTGACCCCCTAATTTGATTTCTTTATAGAAATGTTAAACTTGCTTCTCACCTGTGAACATGACACATATTTCTTCCATTCCATAATGATGTCTATGGGTTCTTATAGCTAATATATTTATCATTTTGTATTGTTTCATTGTCTTTAAGGAATATTTCTGTGAGCTGAGCACTTTTTATAGAAATTTTAGAAAGGAAACTAACATCTGAATAACATTAAATAAGGCAACGTCAGTTTTGTGCATGTTGATTTGATTTGCAAATATGTTCAGAATCACATGCCCCTAGAAATCTGGAGGTTTGACCTGTTGGTACTCAGTGATATTTCATTATAATGTCACTCCAGCTTCTTCTTAATATCCTCTACTTTGTCTTTTGAAGCTTTCCATCACTTCTTGTAGACAGTACTTCTCACAGTCAAGAATCAAAAATCAATAATCGTTCATGTGCATTCAAAGCATTTGTCATTCTGTGTTGTTATTAAATAGATTTCCATATTTGATACAGTATATGGTGAATTGAAAATTTGTGTCAGTCTTTAGCATTGCATGTAATCCTTAACACTAGAAGCAAAAAAATATTAAAAATATTAAAAAATATTAAAAATATTTAAAATTTAGTTTTAAAAAATTGCAGCTATTGTACTCAGTTTGTCACAACTCAGACATTTTAGGATAAGTAGAATCATAATTCATTTTTATCTAAACATATATATTCATGGACACATTTGAGTTATGTTTTCTATGAAATTTCCTAATGCTTTCTTCTTGCCAAAATTGTTTGGCATTACATTAAGAACCATTCCCTATCTTGAATAGTTTTGTTTATTTTGTGTTTGCTTCACTAATTATCCTGCATATTTTTATGTCTTGAGCTTATGATTTAAGTTTGTTTTTAATATGCCTTTGAAACAAATAAACTAAAAATGAAAATTATTAAATTCTCAAGATGAAGACATTAAAGTATGATTAAATTATTTATGCCAAAGTATTTTGAAAGTACAAAAATTCAAATTATTTTCTCTAAATATTTGGATGAAATATATATTTTTAGGGAAACTATGCTTATTCAGTACTCAAGCTTGACTTTTCCATGTAGAATGTTTCTCTTGAGAAACAAAGGAGTATAAGCATTTGAAGAGCCATGTAACCAAAGCAATTCAATTACCATGTATATTTTGTTTTTATTTTTTGATATTGAGAGCAGAGAGACAATTATCTGGGGAGTTGTGATACAAAAAGCAGTATGTAATATAAAAGCACCAAATGCCATAGAGACGTTTCTTATACTATCCCTCCTTGTGTGATAAAAGCATCATGCCCAAAGCACTTGCTAAGTGCTATTAAACTAAAAGGCTCATGGTTTATGCTGCTGGTACATTTATACTATGGATTAATTTATGGGTAGCTATTAAAATGTTTAAAATTATGAGAGCACTGCTTTTCATTCAGAATTTTTTCCATTAATAGCATGTCCTTCTTCTGTGCTTTTCATAAATATTGAGAACTAGCAGATTTGAGGCTATACACCATTCCAAGAAATTGAATTGCAACCATTTTATATTGATAAGTCAGTAGAGAATGGCATTCATAGATAGTCACCTGATCTGGGAAAAAGGATAAAAATGAACTGAAGGTTGAGGGGCCTGAATGGAAAATATGCCATTGTGAAAAGTCCATCTTTAACCCTTCACTGAAGTTACCCCAGCTAATACAAAAAAAAACAAAAACAAAAACAAAAAAAAAACAACCAGGTATATCTTGCACACACCCACGCGCGCACACACACTCTACAATAGAAATACAAACTATTTACAAAATTTCAATGATCATACCTTGTGTTATTTATATAATGCATGCTGCTTCACCTTTGATATTGGATTTCACAGCCCATATTCAATTCCAAGATTTAATGAATATGTCATGAAGCTTTCTTGCCATTTAAATTGAAGTTAACTACACATAATAAAATACCCACATCTTGATTCTACAGCACAGTATATTATTACTTGTGAATAAGATCATACAAACTTTTGGAAGATTTTAAATACCTAAAACCTTCTTCCATGTTAATAAGATTTAACTTACCAACCAACATAAAAATTATTCTGAAAAGTAACATCATAGAAGTTTTACTTGTTTGAACTTTAATATAGAATGTGTTATATAGAACATACTACATATTATTATTCAGTAGAAGTAGTATTAGTTCATTCTTTTAAATCAATATTTGTTACCTTATTTTATGAGTAAATTAGAATGTACTTATCATGTTGATACACACTTTGATTGATTCTAGATATTTTCTCTAAACAATGAAGCCACTATAAGCATGACGTGCGTGTCTGTTAATGACTTACAAATTCTCTGCTGTTTGATAGATTCCTAAAGGTAAAACGGTGTCACAGAATAGTTTTAATACCTGTGTAGATACTGACATTTTCCCAAAACAACTAGCCTAACATACTTCTGCCATCAGTGTTTGGTAGATCTTGCTGCTCATTTTCACTGTCATTTTATTTTTGTATTTATTTTTCATATATTGGGCTGGTATATAAGGGTATTTCCTTCTAATCTTCATTTGAAAAACACATGATTGCAATAATGCAGAACATTTTATCATGTCATTGGAGGTAATATATCCAACATCTTCAGTAAATTGCCTGTTAAAACTATTATCTTATTTTCAGAGATCCTTACCTATTTCTTGTAAGTGTTTGAAATGTTTGTTACATGTGTCAGATATTAGTTCATCATTTTACATATGGAGATTATTTAAGAAACATAAGCTCTTCATTTTAATGAAGAAAATTTTATTACATGTTTTATGCTTACTAACCTTTCATAACTTCAATAAATTTGTGCTTACTTTAGGATTATAAAGATACTTTAAAATTATTATCAAAGTTTAATGACTTTACTTGACTCCACATTCAGTGACTCAGCTACATCTGAAATTTCTATTTGTCTCTGCTGTAAAATACTTTTCAAGATTTTTCATATATATATATACATATATATATATAAAACAAACTGAGTTTTATTTAATAAAATAACATGTTTTTTCCTCTACTGCATTATAGTGACAGTTTCTTAAATCCAAAAACACTATGCTGGTGTTTTAGCAAAACCATTGTCCCACTTTTTTTTTTTTGTCTTTTGTCCCATTGGCTGATTTGTCTTTTTCCTCTAAAAGTTTATTTTCATATCCTTGACAATTTTTATTGACATATCCTTGGCAATTTTTCTTTCTTCATCTTTTGGTATTTTTACCAAATCTAACATTGTAAATTTTTTCATACATTTTCTTCTAGGGGTTCTGAAAATTAGATGGTCATGTTTACATTTTGAGTTAAAATTTGTGTATTGTGTTAGATAAACATCCAACTTTATCCTTTTGCAAGTGGATACAGTTATTCCAGAAGCATTTGTTAAGACTGTTTTTCATATTGAATGGTCTTGATAATCTTGCCGTAATAAATTGAATAAATGTATGAGGACTTTGTTCATGTCCCAAAAACTCTAAAATTGACAATGTTGTGAGCAGAAAATTGACAAATGGAAACCTCAGTTCAACATTCTTACTTTATTACAATCCTGATTTCTTAAGTATAAATGTGATATTATCACGTTCATTGTTGCAGTAACTTCAGCCTTTAACAATTGTCAAAAATGATGCTACTTTAACTACCTCTTATTTTCTTACTTTTATCCAAATCCTGGGAGCTTCAACCTTTTTTCTTGTGCACATAAATGGATAATGTTTTCATGGAAAAAGTGACTGCAGTGTATTGGCTTGCCTTTCCCATGGAAATGCCTTATGCAATATTTTATTTCTTTACTTTAGAGAAACAAACACTTAAACTAAGAGAGAGAACTTGGTGTGGAGTATTCCTATTGTCATCTATGACCTAACCTCAAAACATTTCAGTGTCATTTCCTCAGAGTCTAATGGCCAAGTGAATACACAGATCAATCCAGGTTCAAGGGAAAGATGGATAAAGTTGTTATTCCATAATGAAGAAGTTATTGTCAGGATAACTAGTGGTATAGCCATATTAGCAAATGACATTCTGCAGTATATAAGTTGGGGCGATCATCCATTTCATATATCACTTGAATGGGCTAAGAGATACCCAGATTAACTGGTAAAACTTTATTTCAGGGTCTGTATTTGTAATGATGCTCCTGAAAGAGATTAGTATTTGAATCAGCAGACTGAGTAAAAAAGATTATCTTCATCTATGGGTGGTCATCAGTCAACCCCTGGGTGATTGCAAAGAATAAGCAAACCAACAAAAAAAAAAGTAGAAAAGTAAATTATTTCCCTCTGTTGGAGTTGAAACATCCACCTTCTTTTGTCCTTGGATGTGGATGCTTTTGTCTCTTGAACCTTAGTGTTAAGACCAAGATCATATCTCAGTCATCTAATTCTTATGTCTATAGATTTGAACTGAATTACACCATCAATGTATTCTTTATTTTGCAGGTGAAAGGATATGGTATTTCTTGGCATCTATAAATTGTATGAGTCAATTTGTATAATAAATTTCCTTTTGTCTCTACCTTTATTATCTACCTATATATTATTTGTTCTGTTACTCTTGAGAATAATAACATAGTTGTTATAGTTTAAAAAATGACGTGTTTTAACTTTTGGAAATTTTTCTATTTGTGATTTATGGTTCTATTAATATGAATTTCCCACACAAATATAGAAAAGTTGATATCTCGATTGAGGACATATGACTTTAAAATCAGAAATAAAAATCAACTTTGCAGTCTTAAATCTTAAGAACTTGTGTCAGGCAAAATAACAACAAGAGATATAGAGCAATGATATTCCCTTTGACTTCAGGGAGACTATAATTTACCAAAATGTTTAAATTCCTAAGATTATTTATTTATACTATGACTCTGAATTGTCCCTACAGTCTGAAGAAATAGTCCCTCTTATGGACAAGTAAAAATGCCAGTAGCTGGAACTAATGAATCTTAGGTAAATATTTCTAATAGGAACTAACTGTAGATTTATACTTTGTCACATGAACATTATCCTACTTATATCTGAAAATAACAACTTTCAGTTAAAATCTATTCTCAGAAACTAAAGAAATTATATGAACATTATTAGTAAATCTGTGTGTGTTTAACCAGCTTATTCACTGTCCTCATTGCTCCAATGTGAACAATGAGAAATAGTTATTGAGAATGATAACTTCAGGAATTGATACAGGGTAGTGATGCAGTTAAAAATTGTATTGGTGCCAAAATACCCAGGTGAGTGGAGTCTGAGAGAAAGACACTGAGATAAAATGGAAGTGAAAAAAATTGGGGATAACAAGAACAAGTGAGGAGATAGTGATACAAGGTAGTGACACATTAAAAATTGTATTGGTACCGAAATACTCCAGTGGACAGAGTTTGAGAGAAAGACCCTGCAAGAGAAAATGGGAAGTGGGAAAATAGGGGATAAAATTGAGAAAGGAAAGGGTAGACGAGAGAGACATGAATGGTGGACTGAGAAAACTGCCCCACATGACCTGCCAAGGAAGTTCCCTGGAAGAGTAAGCTGGAGGTGTCAAGGAGCCATGGTCGGTGAGTGGCTGGCAGAGAAGGAGTTGGGGTGGAGTAAGATGCCAAAATGGCAGGCTGGGAGTGACCAGGGGCTTCTGAGGGCAAGCCTGGTGAATTTTGCCAGGTGGGCCTGGTAAAGGAAGTGTGTAGAGTCATGGCAACGAGGCATATTTGGAAAGCTGAGTTTGCATCAGCTTCTGTTGGAAAACTTTGAAGATCCTTGGAGAATTGGAGCAGCTTGGAATGCTGGAGAGAAAATAAGCAAAGAGAAGATGCTGGAGAAAGACTAGACATTGCAGAAATGCCTACCTGTCAGATCTGGAGGAGCAAAAGGGCACCATCATAGACATGTGTTTGGGACTTTCAGACTAAATGGTTGCAAGAGTAAGATAACTGGACACTTGTGGCTTTAAAGACTTTTTGGTTTTCCTGTGACTTACTGGTTAGAGGCCTTCTGCCCTTTTGGACCCAATTTCAGCATCTTTATCTTTAAAAATTACACTTTCAAGTCATAAAAATCCTTCTTGTTTAGGCTACATTCCCTCTTTACTCTTCCATACTTTAATTTTAGGGTTTTTTTTGTATATACTAATTCTTTCATATTCTACTTTTTCTTGATCTACAAGCTTTATATGACACATTTATCCAAGTAGTCTTGAAATAAATGCAAAATGTCCAAACAAAAGTTGATAGGTGGATTACAATATAAATATTAAAACATGTAATTGAGTGGGAGTTACCCAGATTTATTTGTATGATTAATACCCAACCATTAATTAGTGTAATATTGGAACAAAGATCATTTATCAATATAAATGATCAATTTATCAGTATATATCAATTATCAATTATATTATCTCATACTGCAAAATCAAATATTTTCATATGATTCATTAAAAGATGCTTGGTTCTTGTCTATATAGAAAATATTAAATAGAAATATTTAAATCAACTATCAAATATTAATAGAAAATATTAAATAGAAAATATTAAAATCAACTAAAATGCTACCAAAACTAAGTGAATTTAACAAGGTAGCAGGTTACAAGATCAGTGCACATAAAATCAAAATTATTTATATATTTAAACAATAAAGACAGAAATTTAAGTTTAAACCACTTATAATAGTGTTACTGTATGAACTATTTGTGAATAAATATAGCAAGATGCTAACAGAAAACATTAATTAAACATTAAAACATTTCTGCTAACAGAAAACATTAATACATTATTGTGAGACATGAAGTCCTAATGTAGAGATATATTAATGGTTTTTTGAAAAATTGAGTGCTATTAAAGTTGACTACTCTATTGACATTTAGTTTCACTGCAAATCTTATTGAAATTTCAATAGGCAGGCTGGGCATGGTGGCGCATGCCTGTAAGTCGCAGCCTTGGAAGCCATGGTGGGGACCAGGGATCGCGGTTTGTGTCCCGCTGGGGGCAACCGAGGACAACCTAAGTTCCAAAAAAAATAGCTGGACGTGGTGGCACACGCCTCTAATCCCTGCTACCTGGGAAGCTGAGGTTGGGGATTACTTGAGTCTGTGGTATCCTGGGCAACATGAACCTGTGGTTCCACGGGCATATAATAGCGAGACCAAGTCTCAAAAATTTTTTTTTCAACTTGCATTTTTGAAAAAATTGTCCAATTGTAAGATTTGTATGCATATGCAAAGAAACGTGAAAAGATTAAAACTTTGAGAACAAAGTTAGAGATATACTTATGAAATCATGATTGTTCACATATAAAAAGCAGTTTGGGTTCATGTTTGACATAGTTATCACTGTTCTCAATTTTGGGCACCATAATAAATACAACCAATGCTAATATTTTATGCCCTTGAAACTGCACCACTCAGAAATTCGCTCCCTTGTATTGGTGCAGAAGGAAAAAGAAATCAGCTATTTCCTGATTTAACTCAACATAGTCATAAAGAAAAGCAGAGCTACATACACATATATGTGATATTATTAAATAACTAAAAAGATTAGAGACTGTTTTTGAGTCTTTACTGCTTGAAGATTAAAAACTAATTAAGAAGTGAAACTCATGTGTCATGTAAATTCTGTTTGCAAACTACCTTCTGTCTTTTCAGCCGACACTTCTAAGAGAATTCGGAGAAAGTATCCAACAAAAGTACATGTGACTTGTTGGGCGAGGTGGTACGTGCCTTTAATCCTAGCCTAGGAAGGAGGTCTAGACTAGGAACCACTTGAGTCCATGGGGCAACATAGCAGAGGCCTAGTCTCAAAAAATAGCTGGGCATGGTTACACGCGCTTGTAATCCCAGCTACCTGGGAGGCTGAGGTTGGGGATCACTTGAGTACGTGGTACCCCGGGGGATGTGTGTCTGCCCGGTTCCCCGGGCAACACAGTGACACCTAGTCTCCCAAAAAAGTACAGGTGACTGAATATAAAAATAAGTTATTTAGAAAAAAAAATAGCTAACGTCATTTAAAGTTCACCCATTCGTGAAGAAAATGAGATTAACATATTTAGAATTATATGTAAATTTGGCAAAGATGAGAAGATTGGATAAAATACAAAAAAGTAAAATTGAATACTAAGAAGTCAGATTTTCTCAGATCATTCACAATCAAGACAGTACATAGCAAGAAAAATGAAAAAATAATATTTTTTCAAACGTTTTAGCAAGAGTATAAGTTTGTTAATTTTGTCAAAAAAGACAATAGGTCATATTTTGTTACAACTTGTGACAAAAGACTAGATAATCACTCTGCATTCCTTCTTACATAGAAAAAGGTTCTGTTTTTCATGGACATTTTAATGCATTAAAAAACCTTCATACATGAAACAAGCAAAGTGCTCTGTCATTCCTGTCCTGAAAGTCTGCCTCCAGAGACCCTAACATTTTTTGTAAATTAATAACAGCAATAAAACTAGCAATAAATATATCTTATTTTGAGGATTATATCTAGAAAGTGAGTGCAGAAAATACAGAGAAGGCTATTGAATCGTGACATATAAAGAAACCTCAAATATGTCTTAAAAGAGAAATCTGTTAAATTAGAGCTGTCAGATTAAATGAATTGTCCAACAAATGAAAAACAGTTGCATATGAAACACGAATGGGTAAATAAATTTCACCAATACATCTGGTAATTTTAATATAGCTATCAATTTACATGTGTTACATAATATTATACAATAGACATGACCATATATTTGAGTCAATTTGAAAGAAAATTTTCCTCTCTGTTTAATTCATTTCTCTGGATATAGTGACATCTTTTCATATCTGTTTTGACATCATTAGAATATATAGAATATTTTATTCATCTGGGCTTTCAAACACACTGCCAATTGGCATACTGTGTTAGCTAACATTTTTGTAATAAATTCTCATTCATCTTTCCTTTGCAAAGTACATCTTCTGCTCTGATAACATTCCTAGATGGTTTTCCTTGGGGGTGGCAAAAATAATAAAATTAACTCAAAGCTGATGTGTTGAAAGGTGATCTGAATTTCTTAACAGATAAAATTAATTAAAAATTCTAATTTAGCTTGGGCTAATTAAAAATATTTTTATATAGAACCCCAGTTTCTTAGCTCATAACATGCGTTCCTTCTCTGAAAGCATCCCTTTTCTTTCTGAATAACTTAGACTACAAATAGTTGCATCACCAAAATCTACTTAAAAATGATCTAATATTAATCATCACAAAATGGATATTTAGTTAAATATATTTTTCTATTCATATTTTCAGTTTGGTTCTAATTAGAAATTCTAAATGCTGTAATAAAAGTTACTATTGTGCTAATAAGGACACAAGGAGAAATGCTATTTGAATGAATTGTCCAAAGTTATAGAGCCTCGGTACTTTGTAAGATCAGTCTTTCTGTAACTTCCTTTCTTGTAATTTCCACCTACTAATTTTAGTTTCCTTTGTTGGAGCCATGTTTTTCTTAAGTTTTTTTCAAATATTCTCTATACAATATCAAAGAACAAAAAATTGCCTTTGCTAGAATAAAATGACCTCTATTATCCTGTCCATCAACTGGTAGGCTCCAAATAACAAAGAAATACAAAAGTCAAATTTCAAGGTAAGACTGGTTAGGACTACCAATATTTTCCATCTAACTTTGACCAGTCTACAATTGTGCTCCATATTTTCCCTTTGCCTGTCATAGAGGACATGTGAGGAGGAAACACTGACTTTCTCCCACCCTCACTTTGGCTCCTTGATTTCTTACTAATGCAAATGTGCAAATGAATAAAAAAGAAGAAGAAAAAAGCCCAGTAATTCTGGTCTTCTAAAAATTTCAGATCAATACAGAACTTCAAAAGCCTACACACACACACACACACACACACACACACACACACACACACACACACCCTGCCTGGAGGAGAAACAGAGTTGCTGGATTAGATATTGTTCTATGTTTCATTCGGCATGTGATTAATAAGACCTTCCTTCCTATTACTAGCTTTGGAAATGAATGTCTAATTTCTGCAAAAAAATGAAATCCAAGGGACCACAAAAAGCATGTTATTAACTTAAAACTAACTTTGAGGACTAATTTTTGTATTATAGATTTCTAGATTTAATCTAATAGCAAAATATATAAAGAAACAAACAAATATTTTAATAAAAGCTAATTAGTTTTTGACTCTTTCTCCCTCACTGAGAATGTTGGCTAACCTACACAGCCTGAGGTAAACTAGAAATAAATCAGTCAACAGAGCATAAACTTAATCTCTTGACAGCCAAATGTGTGCTAAGGGAATGTAGAGCTTCCTTGCATAGAAATTTCTTCAAATGAGCAATGGACTGAAGCAATTCACAAAGAATGAATATAAATACTATTTCTTATTAGCTTGTGAAACTATTAAAATACCACCCCTAAAAACCACGAATCTTGATTGATTTTTCACAAGTCAATGACATATGTCATATTGTCCAGTTTTCTTACTATGTGGTAGTTTGTGTAAAGACCTACATAGTGGTCTTAAATTTCAGAACTTGATACTGATATGAATTGCAGTTCATATCAACTAAATATCAGCCTTCATGATTCTGAATACAAGATTTCTGTTGATTAAAAATGGAAATGTCAATTCATTGTATACTAAGTCAACACTGATTCACCAATTAACTTTGCTAAATCATAAGTACCCTGTGCAATTAACATGTTGGTACGTGAATCCTTTATGGTTAAATAGCTGATTTGTTGAGGCTAAGTACAAAAATGTATTGTATCCCTGCTAAATCTTATGGTGATATCCATATTTTTTTTAAGATTACTGATTCTTTCATGAAAAATAATATATAGTTCAAATAAAGAGAAAATAAAAACAAATACACTCCCAGGTACAGGAAAGGCAGCAATACAAAAGTGAATCAATTTATCAAAATAGGTGGCAACTGAAATTTTTTAGCAATAAAAAAGGGAGATATTCTTCATTAAATGAATGAAAAAGTTGACTGCTAAAGGAACTGTTGAGAGAAATACGGTACTAGTACTAGTTCAAAATGTACAAAATATATTTCAGTAAGTTATGTATATAAATAGAAAGCAAATTAAAAAAAATTTATAATGGCTTTTCTATACAGAAATAACATCCCACTAAAGACAGAAACCATGGAGATTTCTGTGACATTACAAAATTTCACTTGAAAAGATAAAATCAACACTAACTGGATACACTGTGTATCTGCTACATACATGCATTCATGAGATCTAATTTGTTTAAAATACAAAGGAATTTACAAAGTATTACCTGGGCAATTCAAAAAAGAAAAAGTGTCAATATATGCAATTAGTATATGATGTATAATATTATATAATAACTTCAACTTAATGTCACTAATGACAAAAACATTTAAATTGTGACAAAGTATATATAAATGTTGCAACCTATCAAGTTCTCAATATCTATACCTAATAGATAAGTCTCCAATCACAATTATGTATTTTACATTCTTGGGAATTTATGGGAAAATTCTTACACACTCTCGTACATGATGTAGCAGCATGAAAACTGGTACAAAATTTTTACTTTTTAGTTATAATCATTTTAAAATAACAAAATGTACATCCAGAGCATTATACAATAAATTAATATATCTATAAGGTGTAATGTTAAGCAAATATTACATTATGATGCACCTTTAATCTATTTCTGAATGTGTGGTAACCAGTAAAGTACTGGATTAATCAAATTTAAAAAGTTAACACTATAAAATAACCATTTTTTTCTATTAAATAATTATCTCTAGAAAGTAGCAGATTTACAGTCTCTCTAGTCATTTATTATTTATATAAATAAATGCTTCATATGTGTATTAAAAAATAAGTATTGCATAATACCACAGCTTCTACTCTAACATCTATTTTCACATTTCTCTTCCTTCAGACCAAGTTTTGAAGTTTTATTTTATGCTCATCTGTTAGCTTTTAGGGGTTCAACATACACACACACACACACACGCACACACACACACACACACACACACAATCAATAGGGAACATGCCCTACCATCAGCCTATTTTGTTTAGGACTCTTAAAAATATTCAGAAATCCAGCAACCTGCTAAGGAAACCATTTGAAACACAGATAAGTTTTTTTGAGTTGGATCAAAAATTGGTTTGTCTAGTATCTAAACTTAGAAAGAAAGGTGAATGATTAAAACAACTCTGATAAAATATGTTATATGTATCTACCCACTTCCAACAAAAACTGGCAACTTTGAAGTCAAGCAAAGATGAATGTTATCCATTTAGAATCAAACTATTATTATTTTTTTATTAACAATTTTATTTTGTTCTTTGGGTTACAACCTCTCTGTTATATAATTTCCCCCCTCCCTCCTCCCTCCGGTGCTCCCTCCATTCTCTCACACCCCACTCTTTGTTATTTATTAGCTGTGCTGAGTCCATTAGTCTCTTTCCTATGTTAGTGTCTTTTCTTTGGGTGAGGGACTGCGTTGTTGGGTCCAGGGATACCTTGCTGTTCGATTTTCAGTCTTAAGTTCGTGTTGGGTGGCCAGATTATATTTGTTTGTGTTCTGTCCATGTTTTCTTGCG
>PVHY01004736.1:75293-90777 GCA_004024945.1 Uropsilus gracilis
CTTTTCCTTATGTCTCTGGTGTCGGGCTTTGGGGGTCTTGCCTCCTGCCAGTGTTGGTCAAGAAATTTCTCTGAGTTCAGGCTTTGAGACTAGGTCTTGCTATATTTGCCCGTGGAACCGCAGGCTCTCGTTGCCCAGGGTACTACAGACTCAGGCAATTCCCAGCCTCAGCTTCCCAGGTAGCCAGGATTACAGGCGCATGCCACCACGCCCAGCTATTGTTTGGAACTAAGTCTCGCTACGGGCCCTAGGCAGGACTCAAACTGCAATCCCTAGCCCCAACCGCTTCCTAGGCTGAAGCTTACAGGCACAGGCCACTGTGCCTGGCCCATGAGTTCAGGCTTCTGCGAGTGGCCTTTGAAGGTTATCTCCTCTGCTTCCTTTGGCGGTTTTGGTGTGGGGCCCATTATCCCCTCTTTGGTCGTCCTCTCCTCTCACTTGATGAGGGGAGGGTGTGTTGCTCTCCTTGAATATATCTCCAAGTTAAAATCCCGGGTTTTGGCCCCGACAGTGTAGAAGTGCGCCTGGTGACATTGTGTCTCTATGGTTGTTTTTCTGGTCTTACTTATACTGGTTCTCTTGGTTGTCCCTCTGCTGTGTCCAGCTCCGGTCTGTGGGCAGGACTTTTGCCAGGTCCCTCACCCGTTCTATGTTGGGGTTGCTGTTGTATCTATTCTGGTTGCTCTGATGTTTAGCTGGAGTAAAAGAGAGATGGAACCCCCCCCCCGCTTGCCCGCTGGTGGGTCCCAGCGCGGGGGCAGGCCGACCTGGGGACCGCTTTCCCGTCCATGCGCCCCGGCTTCCGGGGGCTGGGGGCTTCACGGTGCCGCCCAGGCCAGCTTGTAAGTGGGCGCAGCCACTTACTGGTGGGTGGGGAACCGCCCCCCACCCCATTCCCCCATGGGGGAACTCACCCAGTGGGCCCGGATGCCCCTCGCTCCCCCCTGGCAAGGGAGCGCCGAACGCCATGGTGCCCATCTGGGCTGTGGGCGGCCGCCTCCTCAAACTATTAATTGGAGACTTAGATTATTAGTATGTCATACTGTGGGGAACTAAATGACTGTGTATTTTGTTCTCCTAGTACAGCAGGAGTTCTGACACAGGAACTTGAAGGAGACATGACAACAGTCCTTTCACCTTTTGAATTGTCATGAACTCTATCAAAAGGAAATAAAAATCAGTTCTTTCAAATCAAATGACAGTCATCTGTAAAGCTGACTCCTGTGACAAGACCACAATTGTGATGACAGCTGTAACTGTTATTTCACAGTATCAGTTGACCCACGTAAACGACTAAGGCAAGTCTCATCCATCACGTGGTCCCCCCAGTCATGCTTTCACACCACTTATCTGAGTCACTTGGGAAGCTGTGGGAAAGGAGTCCATGTTTGACCTAAGTGCCCTCTCATACCATTTTGGTATTTAGTATTTCCCCCTTAATTTGAATAAATCAGAAATCATTCTCAGTACAGAGGGGTAAATCTGTGAACCACTGACTTTAAACCTTTGTGATCACTTCTTTATGAGATACTGAAAGAACAGTGGAGCAGAGCCCTGACGACATAAGTCAGTCTCACTAGCCCCAATTTTTCCTCTGTAAAGTAAGGAGTACACTAGATGACCTACCCTGTCTCCCCCTGGTGCTACCACTCTGTGATTACAATGTGTTGTTGTGTTCAGCACATACAAGTGACAAAGGCATAAGAAATATAATTTAATGAGTACATACTCTGTTTTCTTCTTTTTATTCCCTTTTTTTCAGAAAATACTGATCCTCTTTTCAAAGGCAGGTTGTGGTATTGAATAATTCATGATGAGAAATGTAGTTGCTTTATCTGAAATTATAGCTATTGTATCACATTGTATTCCAATATTTTCTATCAAAACCAATTTTGTAAAAGGTGTGTATAATAATTTTATGAAATTTGTCATGTTAAATTCTATCTTCATTTAGAATTTTAAAAAAAGTAAGCTACAATCCTTCAGCTTTGTATAGTAGCCCTCCCTCCTGTGTTACAATAAGTTTTCTACTTTAGACTTTCTCAATCCTCATTCTATGGATTCAAACCACAAGGAACATATACCAGTTTTTCAATATATATTTTTTAAGTTTCCTCCACAGAGCTGATCAATTGTCAACAATATTTTCCCTCTTAACTGGAAATGGCTAAAATCCATGTTATACAGACAATCCCTCATCAAAAAATCTCTAGACCCTGGTGGAAGGACTGACCCATCTTGCATGAGTGACCTTTGTTTGGGACTGTTGAACACTGTCAGAACTGAGGTGAAAAGGTGGCCTTAGACATGGTTTCCTTTTGCCCAATCTCTTGTTTGTTAATAAGCCTTTCGCTTATTAACATCATATAGACACCATCCTGAGTCTGAATGGCTTCTTGCATTTGTAAGTGCCTCTTGACGTCCTACCCAGTGACCTGTCCCCCAACCTTGGCACTGTTTTAACAGGACCAAAAGTAATTTAACGATCTTGGGAGCCCTTCTAGAGATCTGGATCAAAAAGGAAAACTAGTACACTGCTGGTGGTAATGTAAACTGGTCCAACCTCTATGGAAAGCTATATGGAGGGCCCTCAAATTAAAGAAAATGGAACTACCATTTGACCCAGCAATTGTTCTCTTGGGAATCTACCCAAAGGAGACCTCAGTGTGGGTACAAAGGGACACATGTGCTCGGATGTTTATTGCAGCACTATTTATAATTTCAAGGATATGGGAGCAACCAAATGTCTGAAAACAGATGACTGGATGAAAAAGATGTAGTATATATACACAATGGAATTTTACTCATAAATTTAAAATGACACATTTTATGATAACATGGATGGACTTAGAATAATTCATATTAGCAGAAACAAGTCAAAAAGAAAAAAAAGACAAACCAAATGGTTTCGCTGCTATATGGGACATGGAAAAGATAAACAAAAAAACATGAAGAAAAGTCAAAACAAGCCAACAACCACATTAAAGTATACAACTTGGAGGGGGAGAGTGGGACAAGGTGGGAATGGTCAGAGAGTGGGAGGTGAACCCAAGAGATCACAAAGATGTGAAATTTATATATAAATTATTAAAAACAAAAGCAAAGAGGAAAACTAATCACAAAGTAAATCTTACCTTATTTATTATTGATTGATTGATTGATTGATTTGTTTGTTTGTTTGTTTGTTTGAGATTGGGTTTTGCTATTTTTGCCTATGGAACCACAGGCCTACATTGCCTGGGATACCACAGACTCAAGCAATCTCCAGCCTCAGCTTTGCAGGTAGCTGGGATAACAGGCACACACCACCACACCCAGCTATATTTTTTGGAACTAGGTCTTACTACGTGCCCCCTGGAGCATGCAATCCCTGGCCCTGGCCGCAGCTGCTGTTTACAGGCATGCATCAACATGCCTGTAAATCTTACCTTTAGGATTAGGTAAGCCCTAACTTACCTTTAGGAGAGAAGGAGAGAAGAAAACAAAGAAAGAAAAGGGAAGGGTTTGTATAGACTTTATTCTTATCTTTCATTTCATAAAGTTGCCTCAGAAAGACAGAAAATATTTGACAGCTACCTGGTGAGTTTCAAGGGAAACTTGGGTCAGGTCCTCCAGGAAACAGAATGAAGAAGAAATGAGTAAAAAGAAAAATATTTTAAGATTTGAATTTGAAGAAAAATTGTTCACTAAAAATTTTATGAGTCTTCATGCATTTATTAACCCTTAGGTCTTGTTTTCTTTTTTTTTCTTCTACTTTGTTTTAGTTTAGAATTCCAGGAATACATTTTATTGGTTGGTTCAGATCTTTAACTTACTCAATATACTTTATATTAGTTATAAAAAGTTCCATGAACTGAAAAGAGGAAGAGAAAAAGGAGATGAGAGATGAGGTGAAAAGGAAGAGGATAAAGACTATATTGAGAGGAAATGAATAAATGCAAAAGTAAAGGTATCAATCATGCATTGTATCTGCTGAATTACTTAGATCACAATGTTTGGAAAGCAGGTAAAGAAAATAAAAGTATAAAAATGACACAATATTCATTGGAATTAAAATTGGGAATATAAGTAAGTAGTAAGATATCAATGATAATATGGTTTTTAATAGAAATTTCTAACTTAGAAATAATATAATATATTATTTTTCAAATTTCTATTTAATATTTGTAAAAGAAATATTTATAGTCAATAAATGAAATTTCACCTAAAAAATTATCCACGGTGGTACACGCCTATGTTTCAAGTGCTGGAGCCAAGAGAACAGGGATAGCTTGAGTTCACAGGTTCAAGACTACCCTGTACAACATAGTGAGAACTGTTTCTTGAAAAAACAGCCAGGCGTGGTGGTGGGCACCTATAATCCCAACTACCTGGGATGCTGAGGCTGGGGATTGCTTGAGTCTGCGAGACTGGGACTACCCCAGACAACGTAGTGAGACCTAGTCTCAAAATAAATAAATAAATAAACAAAAAATCCAAACAAATAAATAAAATAAAAAATCCAGAAACAGTTGCTCACATTTTCAAATAAAAATGAAAATTAAAAAATATTAACAATGTACCAATGCAAAAAATATTTTTCTCTATTTATTACAAATTCAAAAAGAAGTTAAGCCAAAGTGCCAGTAGAGAAAAAATATTTAAAGCATTCAAACAATTCAAAGAACAATACATATTTTTGCTGATTACTAATAAAAATAACATGTTAACATATTAAAGTAGTAAAATATGAACATACACTCAAAGCAATTTTGACATTTTTTATGTTCAGCTTCACATATTTAGGAAGTGTCAGATAAACTAGCTGTTTAAGGCAAAAGCATTAATTATGTGCAATATAATTATAACCAGCAACTAGAATATAACATACTGTTTTTTAAGTCCTTTAACTAGAATACCTCAATTAATATCTCACTGACACTCTATTAGAAGGTAGTATTTTAACAGATTTTTAAAGATGGTGTTTAAAAATTTTCTCTTTCTTTTTTAATACCAAAGATCACCTAATTAAGCTATGATTTGAATGCAGAATTTTCTGATTCTGCAACTTAGCCCTTATTCAGTATTTTCTACAGCCTGAGTAAATTAAAAAATGAAGACAAATTAAAAAGAAATGGTGAATCTAAAAATGGATGAATCGTTAATGCAAAATTTTATTCATATAAATATGACTATTTTAATTACAAATATTAATTAAACATAATAAGAAAATACTGCTTACAGAGAAATTATAAAACTTGCAACTAGTATAAAATTCAGACCTCTAAACTTGATATTTGTACAAGGCAGAAAGAAATATAAATTAAGAAATTTATTTAAACAGAGGATAACCAGGCATGGTGGCACATGCATCAAAGCAGTAGCCTAGGAAGCTGTGGCTAGGGCCCAGGGATTGAGCTTCAAGTCCTGCAGGGAGCACATAATAAGACCTAGTCCCCCCATTAAAAAAAAATAGCTGGGTGTGGTGGTACACACCTGCAATCCCAGCTACCTGGGAAGCTGAGGCTGGGGATCGCTTGAGTCTGTGGGGTACCCTGGGCAACATGATCCTGCAGTTCCACAGGCAAAAATAGTGAGGCCTAGTCTCAAAAAAATAATAGTAATAAACAGTAGATGAAAACACATGGCTATTATTGAAAGAAATTGAAAATAATTTCCTTATAAATATCAAAAGAACTAATTATCTTAATATGTAAATTTGATTATGGAAAAAACGAGCTATTACACAACTTCTTTTGTAATTTGCAAAAATTTTTAAATTTTAAATTTTATTTCTTTATTTCTAATTTTATATCTACTATATATTTTAGACTGGATCAGCAAAAAACTGAATCATTAAATGATCAATTTCAGCCATGTAAATTTAGTATTCAAACATTAAGTCTATCAGGATGATAAAAATAGTTATCACTATCTAAAATGAGTATATTCTATAAACACTAATACTATTTAACATTAAAATTATTCTTAATATAGACTATAAGTCAAACAAAAGGGAAAAGTGTTTTGCCTAGTGAGATTTTTCTTCTCAACTATTATACTAGTAATACTATCACTTTCAAATAATTTAATATAATGTCAAGTTTTCTATACAGAAATTCTAGAGAAAAATGACAGTATAATTTTAGATTTGCAATTTTCAAAATATTTATTTAGTCATCAGTGATTGCTAAAGATATGAAGTAATATATAAGTATCTTTATACCAAAGTCAAATAACAAACCAAAAATGTAGTCATTTTGGTTCTCATATTTATATTTGGAAAGAAGAGAGAAAATGGAACTGTTACCAGGGTAGGGGACTACCCTTTTGAAAATTTTTGTGACTGAGGAATCTCCTGCCTGCACACAAGCAGTTGCCCAGAGTTCAAATCTTAGCAATAAGGTTAAACATAAGAGCTTTATTTACAGTAAGAGGGAAAAACAAGGAGTCTAACAGTCTACATCCACACAAGTATCCCTAACCAGAAAGAGCCCCATATCTGCATGGAGTTTACCTCAGTCCTAGTGGACCTCAGTCTGAAATTGTCAAGTTATGTCCTTGTCTTTTGGTCCTCTGTCATTTCAACCAGCATCAGGTGAACACAAGGTTCAGGCTGGGTGTATCTGGGTTGCATGGTGGCTCCGCACTTCATCAGGGTCTTCTTTCCTCCACCTTTACACAGCTCCTGACCCTTCAGGCCAGATGTTGGGAGAGCCCCAGAAGACTATGATTCTGGATCTTTTACTTCCATGAGCCAAAACCTCCGATATCTTCGAACTTGCCTTGACTAGCTCTCTTTCCCAAAAGTTCGCATTCCCCTCTCTGTTCTTTTCTTTTTTTCCTTCTTTTCTCCCCCTCCTCCAAACCAGAACCATACTTTCCCTCTTGGTGCTTCATTTTCTCTTCCACATCCAGACTTTGCAACAAAGTCAAAGAAAGGAGTGCCCTTCTCTGGTTTTGGCCTCTTTTACCTCTGTGTTTTTCAGACACAGCTAATGGCATCAGTGCCTAAATTTGAATACTGCCCATATTGGGGTCTTGGATTCAAAAACTGCAAACATATTTATAAATTTAGTATGTATAATTTAAAATGCAAAATTTCATTTCTTGTATAATGCATAGCTATACCTGGAAATGGCATTGTTATTTGTCAAGTACAGAGCTTGAAAAGTCCATTTTACAGTGTGCCCTCATCTTTAAAGTGTGTTACAAGCCACAATTGATCATTTAGGAATAAACACCTATTTTGTTGAAGATTTTAAGTCTCTCAAGAATAGTAAAAGACATACTAAGTTTATATAATAAAATGTTGCCTCTGCTTTATCTTTGCTTGTCTAAATGAATCTTCTCCCTTATCTGAGGGGACTCTTTCTTCAACTTGAGAAATTTAGATGCCATATTCAGAGTTGAATTAATTTTAATCACTGATGTATGTAAGCTAAACTCATGTGTTAGCTTTCACCAGGGAAACAATAGCAGAAGGAGATGTAGAGATTGATATATAGATGCAGATATAAATATGCATAGACATTTGTATATACATTTGTATATACACATATAGATTAATTGGAAAGAATTGCTTTGTGTAGGCTGCTGCCACTGCAGATTTGGAGAGCTACCCCCTTCAGTCAGGCTCTGGAGGGAACCCACCTGACCTTTTCCCTATTCAGGTAGATGCTGGAAGTCACTGGTGCCAGCACCAGGCCTCTGGGGGGGTCCCTTTTTTGCATTGTCACTGCTGCCACAGATTCAGAGAGCCACCCCATTCAGCCAGGCTCTGGAGGGAACCCACCAAACCTTTCCCCCACCCAGGTAGATGACATAAATCACAGGCACCAGTGGCACTGGCACAAATTACTAAACTAAACTACAGATCTACTTTCAATCTGGAAAACATTTTTATCAGCTTGCCAACCAACACCAGATCCATGGTTTCTCAATATGTAGAATAAGTTAGAAATCAAAATACAGTAAGGAGACAAACCATAAACAAAAAACAAATGCAAACAAGCCCTACAGGAAATAATCCATCACGACCAAGTAAAAGATAATATCCAGAAATCACCAAGAAAAACATTGAAGAAATGATGTGTATCTCAGAAAAAGATTCCAACATCAACATGTCAAATGCACTCCAAAACTTAAGAGAAGAATCAGAAAAAAGGACAACAGAATGATAGAAATATTTAATGCACTAAAGGAAGAAGTAGAAACATATAAAAAAGAAAGCATCAATATGTATAACCTAATCAATGAACTGAAAAATGAAAATGAATCCCTAAAATTGAAATTGAAAGAGACTCAAGATTTAAGGGTTGCAATGGATGAGCTCAAAAATGTATGGAAAAGCAATGGAAGCAGATTAGATGAAACTGAAGAATGAATCAGCACACTTTAGGATACAGAAATAGAGAGGACAAAGAAAGAAAAAGAGAGAGAAAAAGAAAGTTTGACTGAAGAAAAGCTCAGAGATATGTCAGATTCCTTAAAGAAAAGAAACATAAAAGTAATAGGGATCCCAGAAGTAGAGGAGAGATTCATGGGAACTGAAATGCTTTTCAATATAATAATAGAGGAGAACTTCCCAAATCTGAAGAAAGAAATGAAAATAGCCATACAGGAAGTCAAAAGGACACCAAATTACTTTAATGAAAGAAAAGCCACAGTGAGACACATCATATTAAAACTTCCAAGAACCCAAGATAAGGAAAAAATAATGAGAATGGCTAGAGAAAAGACATAGAAAACCTACAAAGGAAACTCCATTAGACTGACCTCAGATTTCTCTGAAGAGACACTCCCAGGCAAGGAGAGAATGGAGTCACATCTACAAAGAACTCCATGAAAAAAAGTGCCAGTCAAGAATACTCTACCCTGCAAAGCTACCCTTCCTCTATGAAGGAAAAAATTGAGCCTTCTCCAACAAGCAAAATCTCCAGAAATTTGCTACCACTAAACCCCCACTTCAAGAAATTTTGCAGGAGGCCTCAAGATCAAAACCATAAGAACATATACAAAAAACAAAAACAAAAACAAAATATATTCCAAAATGACCACCAGGAAACTGTTAGAATTGCAAACATCAATAATCACCCTAAATGTCAATGGTCTAAACTCAGCAATCAAAAGATGAAAAGTTGCAGACTGGACCAGAAAAGAAAACCAAACATTCTGCTGCCTCCAAGAAACGCATGGAGGATAAACATAGACTGATCTCTAGTGATAAGCATAGACTGAAGGTGCAGGGCTGGAAAACTATACTACAAGCAAACAATAAAACTATACCACAAGAAAGTAGGGGTTGCCATTCTTATATCATAGAGAGCAGACTTCAAATTAACAAAAGTGACAAAAGATAAAGATGGCCACTACCTAATGGTTAAAGGGTCAATCCACCAAAAGAACATAACAATAATCAACATATATGCACCTAATGAGGGAGCACCAAAATACATAAAATAACTACTACTAGGACTGAAATCAAGTATTGGTGAGAATGCGGTAGGAGATTTTAACACACCACTCTCAACAAAAAACAGATCAACAAAACATCAACTACACAAAGACACAAAAGTGTTAAAGGAAGAGCTAAAAGACCATGAAGAAGATAAACAAAACCAAAAAGCTGGTTCTTTGAAAAAATAAATAAAATTGATAAACCCCTTGCAAGGCTTACAAAGAAAAGAAGAGAGAAAACTCAAATAACAGGATCATAAATGAAAAGGGAGATATTACAACAGATCCAGCAGAAATCCAAAAGATAATTAGAGACTACTTAGATAATTAGAGATAATCAACGGGACTGAACAATGGAGCAAGAGAGGAGGAGGGGTAAAAAAGCAGGGTAGGTGAAGAGCACAAAAGATCAGCATGATTAACTGGTGTTAGTGAAGTTGAAAAGCCCTGGGGTACACAATAATGCAATAATGTAATAAAAATATAAATACATACATATAAGCAAATTTTAAAAATATAAATTAATTTTTTTAAAAAAAGAACAACTATCACAGAGATAGTTGACATTCTCTGTGGATAGTTGTTCTATTCTATTCCCCATTATACATTCCCAGAAATAATAATTAGTACACTGGATCTGATGTTTGCCATGCCAGTGGAATTTGAAACTTTTAAATCACACACCAGTAAATAATATATTATTTTGCATGGTTATAATTTTGCAATTATGGTATTGTAATATATATACTTATCTAAGTAACTTGTTTTCTTTCCACAAAAATTTTTTTTAATTATTTAAAAACAAAAAGAATTGCTTTGTGTAGTTATGGAGGCTGGGGAGTCCAGTTTTGTAGTATAGGCCTGCAGGCTTGAAACCTGGCCAAACCAATGGTACAAATAAAACAGTCTTCTGAAGAATTCCTTCTTGCTTTAGTAGGTCAGTCTTTCGTTCCTTTCAATGAAGTGAAAGGGACCTTTCTTCATTAGCAATGTAGCCTCTGACCTTGAGTTATTTACATCTATAATAGGAAACTATAATGATTATTCAGAAGTTTTACTCAGTAATAGACATTTATTTAATAAAATCCTCTTGAATTTTATTGTTCATCATCATATTGCAGTACTTTTCTGTATGATGACAATTCACAATCAAGTACTTTTTCTATTATCAAGTATTTTTCTTCTGCAACAATTCAACACCACTCACAAAATCACTATTCACATTTACATTATTAATCTCCTCTGTTTAAACATCAGAACCAAAACATTTGCCAGATTGGACCCTTATTTTTATTACAACATTGATGATGTTTTATTGTATAGCTGTATGTTTTAAATAGAAGGTCTTATTTAAGGAGTCAAATTTATGTTTTTAGCTGCATCTAGCTCCATGACAATTTGTTTAAAAAAAAAAATAGACCTTGGTTACCTAATCCTGTCTCTTCAGAAGCTGCAGTTATTTTCACTAATCCTGATGGGATTTTAAATTAATATTGATGAGCATCAATGCACAAGATTAATTCTTTTGTTCTATGGGAAAGATCAATCAACTTGGAAAATTGGAGATTCAATATTTCAAACATGAAATTTTGAAACTATTTAGAAAAGCACTTAAAAATGGAACTGTCTCCATGTCCACAGTTGAAATAAACACTTTTAATATATTACTGGACTCAAACTGTTGGATAGTTTAGACATTATCTATGAATTTGACCTGAAGGTTGTTTTTTTTTTTTTTTTTTTTTTTTTTTTTTTTTTTTTTTTTTTTTTTTGAGACTTGGTCTCGCTAGTTTTGCCTGTGGAACCGCAGGCTCTCATTAGCCGGGGTACCACAGACTCAAGCAATCCCCAGCCCCAGCTTCCCAGGTAGCTGGGATTACAAGTGCGTGCCACCACACCCAGCTATTTTTTGGGGACTAGGTCTCACTACATGCCCCTGGCGGGACTCGAACTGCAATCCCTGGCCCCAGCCATGGCTTCCTAGGCTACCACCTACAGGTGTGTGCCACCATGCCCGGCTGATCTAAAGGTTTCTATTTTATCTTGGCACTAAATTGGTTTTTTGAATAAATTTCTGCTTCAGATTGCTATCATAAGCAAATTATTTCTTGAATGATACCATTGAAATAATACAACTATCAAAATTAGCTAGTTGCAGGGTATAACAGGGGAGGAGGTAATGAGTCATCATATGTATGGTATTTAGAAGAATTTGTGGCCAATATCTCATTTTTTTTCTTTTCTGATTTTTAATTAAGGTAGGTTTAGAAAAACAATTTTATTGAGACAAAATTAATTAACCATGCTGTATATAATTTAGAGTTGTAGACGCACAGCTTTGGGTGTGTGTTACTACACCACATCCACCACCAGTAATGTTTTCCACTAATTTTTCTTCTCCTACTCTCTTAATATTATTTCCTTTCTTATTGTAGATACCAGACAAAGCATAGGAAATAAATTATAACTGTACAATACCTCTGAAACAGAGTAATGTTGTATCTAAATCACCTTGAGCTCCATTTCTGAGTAGTGAAAGGTACTTTATTCCTGAGGAGATAAACACTACTCACATATACTAGGAATAAACAATCAGAAAATAAAAATGATTCATAAGGATATAAAGTCCTTGGATAAGAGTTTCTTTACAGTAATATACAATATCAATTCTGGCATTTTTTAAAATTATGAAATGAGTCTAATATCATTCTGATTCAATCTAGAGACATTTCTTTTGATACTTTTTTATAAGCCAATGAATATAACAGAGAACAATGAAGGTCATCACTATGTTCTGTATTACTTTTGCCTCCAAAAACACAGGATCTGAGGGCTGAAGAAAAAATGGTAGTATAATAACACTTCCTGAGAGAAAAAACTGAAATTCATCGAATTCTGTTCTTTCAGAATACAAAATATGTTGTAAAGTTAGGTGCTAGATAAAGTATATATGTACTTTATGTAAATAGTTTTCAACTCTATCATCTTGCCAATAGGATTAATGTATACAATTTTATCAGATGGTTTGTTCTAACAACTGTATGAAAATCTTCTAATTTATAAGTCAAAAAACTATAAAATATCCCTAAATAGCTGAAAGTTCAAAGAAAAATTTTCTTGTGTTAAAAGACTTAGATTTAGATCACCAAAAATGCCTCATGACTGTACATTTGCCCTAACAGTCCCTAGTTGATTGCTTCCTCAGTGAAATAAATCTAGTATTAGGTTTTCTCACAGGTTTGCTGAAAAAATCTAAATGGAATATGTTTGTAATACCTTCAATACTAATCTCTGATTCCTACTCATTAGTGAATCAGTAGTGGCTACTGAAGACATTAGTATTTTTCACTTACTCCTTCCACAAATATATATCTTTCTTCTAGTTGTTGAGGAGTCAATAGGACATATTAGACAATTGCTGTTGTTTCCAAGGGGTTGTTGCCCCATATGGAAAATAGCAATATGAAAGACAGTCATGAAAAGTATGAGGCAGAGAGAGATAAGAACTCAAAGCAAAAATAGAGAAATAGAATATATATGCACATATATATATACATATATATTTGAAGTTTTGGTAAGGCAAAGGTAAAATACACATTAGCTAAATGTTGAAAAATTCAAGTAAATTATTTAGACAGGAAAGATCATCTAAGGCAAAGAAAGCAAGTGCAGAAGCTCCTAGGTAAGCACTCTTTCACATGTCTGACAAAGAATGTAAGGAAATAAGACTATGACTGTAATGAAATAAGAGGTGAGTGAAGGAGGAATAGAATTTAGATAGTTTCCAGGATGCTTGATCTCAAAAAGCTTTAATAAATGTAGGAGGGTTTTTCTTGATGACAAATCACTATAGCACTATGCAAAGAGGATATTTATCTGATTTGTAGTGTTAGGGGACCCCTTGATCTGCTATGTAGAGAGCAGATTGACAGGAATGAAGGGACAACAATTAGAGACAATTGCTATTCATTCCACATGAAGACCAGGTGTAAAAAGCCAACAATGGTGATATACATATGGTGTATCATGGTCATGAGCTGAATGCATCTTGGCTTGAAAAGATTTGCTGACAGATGAGATAAGGAGGAGATAAAAGCTGTTAAGGTTATTTCAATATTGTGTCCTGAACAATAAGAGGATGAATTGTCATATATTTTAGACATGGCAAGGTTGGGGTATTCGTATACCCAAATGAAGATGTCTATGTTCTGCCTGTAACTGGTAAGAGCAATCTATACATTCTGGCTGACTATATTATGTTATAATATTTAAGTGACTCATTACTGAAATAGAAATGGATTTTATATCTTTTACTATTAATGCCAAGATATCATTTTGAGTCAATAAGAATTTTTAATAATATAGGTATATATAAATATATAGAACATATACATATATTCTCTAGAGAGAACTCTATAAGTATGAACATATGAGTGTGCATGCATGTGCATATATATGCACATGCAGGTTTCTTTATTCTTAGATTTAACAGGTTATTAAGAGTTAATTGCATATATATAGTCACCACATTTCTGACATTAATGAAACATAGTGGTTAATAACTTTGGTTTTAAGTTCAGAAAGAAACTAGTTTTAGTTTCCATCTGGAGCATACTGATTATTTGTACAATTTTTAAAATATTTAACTTTTATGAGTCAGTTTGATCACTCAGAAAATAGGTAAACACAGTTTATCATAGGGATTTTATTAGAATGCTTAAGAGATGTTAAGAAAAGTGCTTAGCACAGAGTAACTATGTAGTAATTAAATTACAATTAGTATAATATCATTATGATAGAGACTTAACATTATTTTCATTCATTTTGAAATGTAGTGCATCTTTGGTATTGTACTGCCAATAGTTCTCTTCCTTACTGCACATTTCCTTCTGCTAATATACTTTTATTATTGCCTTGTATAGATAAGTCTCAAATGATGCAGTAAAAATTAAGTTTTAAATTCATTTCAAATGCCTTTGGAACACTTCATTGCATTAGTTTTTCTAAATAAGTCTTCCTACATCTTTTCACAAAATCTTTTGTAAACTTTTATTTCTTGCTTTTATTCTTCTTCTAGTAACCTTCCACATTCAGGAGTCTTTTAGTTCTCCTCCGGATTTTTCTCAGAAAACCAAAACCACAATTTATAAGCCAAATAGAGCAGCTCTAAGTGTAAAAAGAATGCAAAATGCTCATGAATGCTGCCATCTGAGGAACTCTTGCTTCATACCAATCACAGGCAGTCATTACAGGTACACAAACTATCTCACTGAATTCTCATTAACTTCCAAGAGAATGTGTGTAATACATCACGGATGAAAATTTAAATTTTTTTATATTCTATACTACATCACCAATTACTCTTCAATATGTTGTAAAAGTGAAATCAGGTAAAAGTGAAATGGGAAAAAGTCTCCAACCAACAAGGCACAGGAAAAAAGCAGCGTTTTGACCATGCGGCTTCTGCCACTCAGGTTCCCTCAGATCCATACCACCTGCACATAGTAGTTGCCAGTCAAATGCAATTTAACAACAGGATTTTATTTACAAGTGAAATTAACAGGGAAAACAAAAAGTCCTTAAAGCCACAAGTGGTCAGTTATCTTAACCCAATCATTATTTTCAGTCCCAAAGCTCCCAAAGACATGTCCATGATGCTACCCCTTTACCCCTCCAAACTTAAGATAGGCAATCTGCAAAGTTCAGTTTTTCTCCCACGTCTTCTCTTTGCTTCTTCACTCTCCAGTGTTCCTAACTGCTCCACTTCTCCAAGGTTCTTCAAACTTCTTCAACAAATGCTGATGCAAAAGTCAACTTTCCAAATCCCTGGCTATCTCCAGGAACCAGTTTTCCATGCCACCTTGCTGCAGTGCCACACTCTCCACACGGGCCACCAGGGCTCCTTGCCACCACCAGCTCACTCATCCAGAGGGCTTCTTTCCAGACTGGTTACTCGGGCTACTCTTAACCTGCCTGCCATTCTCATGTCTCTCCCTTCTCCAAAAGTCTGTGTGTCTCGGTCTCTGCTCATCTCTTTTTATATCTT
>PVHY01004737.1:0-51108 GCA_004024945.1 Uropsilus gracilis
GCTGGCTCAAAATTCAGTTCTCCTGTCTTCTTTGGAAGGTGCAGGGTATGGATAGAGCAGAAAATGCCTTTTAATCGTTCAGCCGACTTAGAAGGGCCCAGCATCATATTTCCGAGATATTGAGCTTCTTGTACTTTCATATTGGCTTTTACTCTTGCATGGACATGTCTGGTCTAAGTGTAGGCTTGGGGACTGATGGCAACATGAGGATCTTATGACAGGTGATTCTAGACCCAAGATCAGAAGCATGTATCTAGCAATAATATGTCATAGTTTGATTCAATAATGTGGTAGTTTGATAAAGATAAGTGTATCTAGTACATAATATCATAATTATGTCACTAGATGTAAGTATATCTTGAAGTAGTTCATTGTGGTAGTATGCTATAGTTATGACTAGATATTAGCTTAGATTGTTAGTACATTGTAGCATTACATCAAAATATATTATTTTTACTATAGTAATAGAGTTATATCTTTGTACTAATGCAGTTCTATCTAAGTCTAATTATATCTTGTGACAGGACATTGTAGTAATATGTTATATGAATTCTTGTGATATTATGTATCACAATGTATATATTATGTAGTTACATGTTGTATTCATACATATATATCTGGCAGCAGTACATTACAGTAATTTTTAATTATATATTGTAATAATATCATCATTTTATATCACTAGATAGAAGCGTATTTGTGGTGGTACTGTGTAATAACTTTATACTCTAAGTTGTGGTTGCATGTTGTAATATACTATAATCATTTCCTGAGACAGATATAAAACCTGCTATGGTGAATATATACTACCTCTTGCGATAGTCCCTTCTAGTAACATGTCTTGCATGCAGTGGTATAACCTCAGGGAGATGGCAATAGCAAAAGTCAGCAACTTTCCCTGCTTAATCCTGGTGCTGATCCACACTCGCCATTTTTGCAGTATAGACAGAACCTATGTTCTTCACCAGGACATGGGTAGACAGCAGCAGCTTAAACTAGTCATCATCAAAAAGTTAGCAGCTTATTGTTTAAAGTCAAGGTAACTGTTCAAGATCTATCTGCCCAGTGCCCAGAGCTTAAAATGAAGTGTGAAGAACTTGGAATCTTAGCTTCTAAGGCATTCCATCTTCATGAAGAAAACCTTTATGAAGTAAGAAATCATGACCCAGGTTACATCTCACAACAGCCTTTGTGAGCGGTGCCAGTGGTGAGAGATCCCCCTGCAAGAGCCATAGCACCATATTCGCAGGCAACCGCAGCCATAGGAAGTGAATGGTTGTGGCCACATTCCAATAAGATTTTACAAAATTGTCTAGAGCTTATGCTAACCATTATTTCATTGATCGCAATTGTATCATCAGGGTAGCCATTATCTCAATTTTCCAATTGAGACAGGCTGAATGATTTGCTTGAAAAATCACAAAAAGATAATAGTGTTCTTTCTTCAGTGTCTTTCTGCTTTCAGTGCTGTTTCAGTGTCTTTTGGTGGGTGTATATCTGTGGTGTCTAAAACATGCTTCTAAGAAGGTGGTAGCATCTTCTTTGGCTTGCCTACGTCTTACACTTACTGTTTCCGGAGAGGCTCAGTTACTGGCTCTTTCTATTCATGGGGGGGGTCTTTGCCTCCTTTGGTGATTTTATTCTGTGGGTCACCTTACCATTCTCAGTGATAGCCTTAGATATCTTGTAAAGGGTCATTTTGGGGTGTAGAGTAGGGTTATGGTGAAACTGGGTGCCCCTCCCCCACCCTTGGGGGGTGTGGCAGTTAAAAACTCCTGGTAGTTAAAACTGCCATAGGAAGCAACTGGAGAGAACCACGTGAAGTGGGGAGCGGAGAGCAGAGAGGTTTTTGGCACCTGGAGAAGGACGTGGGAGTGGAGCCTTCCGGAAAGGAGAGGAGAGAATGGCAGGCAGGTAAAGAGTAGCCCAAGTAGGCTAGGCAGAGCCCCCTGTAAGAGTGAGCTGGTGGATGTGGGGAGTTATGGTGGCCAGCGGAAGAGTGGCCAATGTGGAGAGTGTGACGCCACAGCAAGGTAGCCTGGAAAGCTGGTACCTGGCGATGGTCAGGAATTTGGAAAGCTGACTTGTACATCAGCAATTGTGGAAGAAGTATGAAGCACCATGAAGAAGTGGAGCACACTGGAGAGAGAAGAAAAGAGAAGACACCAGAGAAAGACTGGACTTTAGAGTGCCAACCTCTGAGGTTTGGAGGGGCAAAGGGACACCATCTTGAACATGTGTCGTTGGGACCTTTGGGACTGAGAATGGTGACTGGGGTAAGAGAACTGGCCACTTGTGGCTTTAAGAACTTTTCATTTCCCCTGTTGAACTCTCTTGTTAATGAAATCCCTTGTTAAGCTGCATTTTGAGTGGCAACTACTATGTGCGGGTGATACGGACCTGGGGCTTGTGAGTTGGAGGCTTTTGCCTCCTTTGCCCAGATTCAGTGAGAGTGAGAATGGGGCACAAAAGTGCCTCATGGTGACAGGAAAGAGATAATTCTTTTCATGGAGTCAGGCCTCGTGTGACATAGTATGATCCAATTGCAACAGCTACCACAACCCCTCCCACTGCAGCACAGAGGAGTTGAAATGCCCCACATTAAAGTTCATGAGCTTATAAACCTGGACACAGCACCTGTGGCTCGTCTGCAACTCTTGCCCTGAACTCTCTTTCCATTCTTTCTGCCTTTCAAAATTTTATAGTTGTTTGTGATGATCAATTTTCAATGCACCCTCCAATTCCAGCATCTCACGCCTGTAACGAATGTAGGCTCACACATTGTTTTGATGTGGGGTGGCGGCAGCTATTTGAACTAGTTGTCACCATTGAAAAGTCAGTGCTTTTCATGTAAAATCTAGATGTTTGATTTGTTGGTGGCTGTAAAAATTTCGTCCACGTTAAATCTCAAGTGAGCCAGGCGTGGTGGTGCCCGTCTTTAATCCCAGCCTACGGAGGGCGGCTGAAGCTAGGAATTGTTTGAGTCCGTGAGTTCGAGACTACCCCAAGCAACATAGTGAGACCTAATCTCAAAAAATAGCTGGGCATGGTGACGTACATCTGTAATCCCAGCTACTTGGGAGGCCAAGGCTGGGGATCGCTTGAGTCTGTAGGACTGGGACTACCCCGGGGAACATAACAAGACCTAGTCTCAAAAACAAACAAACAAACAAACAAATCTCAAGTGACTAGAACTTGAAGTTCCTTTTAGGGGGTCATGGATGCTTCCATTTACCCACATAAACCTGCTTTTCTTATAGAACTTGCCTGGACCCTGAAGATACAGGCTCTGTATCCTTTATTCCAAGAAGTCCTATCCACAGCTCGTAACCCTGCTGGCTCCACTTCCCTCTTGTCTTCATTTCCGGTCTGATGCTCTAGGGAGGGGAGCCAAGGAGAAGAAGCTGGGGTTGCAGGCAGGGCAGCTCCTTCTGATGCAGATCCCTGGGCTACAAACTATCAGGGCGACTTTATTCCTAGTCTCCAGATCCCTCTTTGGTCCTGAAGTGTAGTTTGAAATCCAAGAGGAAAAACAAGAACCAGCTTTCTGTCTAGATGTGACTCAGGTTTCATGCTGAGAACAGGAGATGCAAGAAATCACGGTCCACCACCCCCAGCTCTCAGCACTGCATTTTGGTGGGTGCAGACCTGTGGTGTCTAAAACATGCTCCCCTTCTAAATAACTGGAACAGCAAGGTCGTTGTGTTAGGGAGGGGAACTGCCTTCAACAAGTCTGAGCCTCTTGGATCTTTCCAGCCCCACGGGAGCAGGGAGTCTGTCAGACTCCATGTCCTTTGTGTCTGACAACAGAAATGGCAGTAACGACGCCAATGTTGACAGGGTGATTCACTGAATGATTACTTTGTGTGGATCCCGGAGTATTTTCCTCTGTGAGGAAACCCAGTATTTGAATCTGTGAAGCGGAGTCACATTTTCATTCTTTTCGCTTTTTGAGACTAGGTCTTGCTATTTTTGCCTGTGGAACCCCAGGCTCACGTTGCCTGGGGTGCCACAGACTCAAGCAATCCCCAGCCTCAGCTTCCCAGGTAGCTGGGATTACAGGTGCGCGCCATCATGCCCAGCTATTTTTTTGGGGACTAGGTCTCGGTACATGCCCCCCAGTGGGACTCTAGCTGCTATACCTTGCCCCAGCCGCAGCTCCCTAGGCTGCCACTTACAGGCATGTGCCACCGTGCCCGACTTAAGAGTCCCATTTTCATTTAGTTGGATACAGAAGGAAGGTAACTTCCTTCCTGTGTTTATCTTTTTATATCCAAAACTGAGGAGGACCTTGCTTTAGGAATGATTTAGTTTTACTCTCACATAGAGCCCGTGATAAGGTTCTGAGTACAGGTTTCATTTCGGGGAACTGATGCTAAGAAGTAGGAAGAGGACAGAGAGTGCAAGACAGGGAAGGAAAGCATGTTAGAGAGAAGATCACTCTTGTAATCACTGGGCTGAAGTTCCATGGGAGTCCCTCAAGAAGCTCTATGAGATGTACCTCAGAACTGGCCCTCTAGATGTGGGAGGCTGGAACCTGGGGGTTCCATCTTCTGTTAAGTGAAGCATTTCCCTGAGTGTGCTGGCGACTCCTCTCCGACTGCTGCCTCCTTGGCTATGGGGGAACACAGCTTATTGTTAACTTTGTTCAGTGTTCTGTAGGACTCAGCTAAAGTTGAGGAAATTTCTCATTTTTAATGCCGAACACTATGTATTTACAAGTCATATATCTCATATATATCTGCATTAGAATACCTGCATAATATTCAGACGTATCATCTCTTTAACCAAATCCTACCTTTAGTGCATTTATTATTATTCACTTTTATAGAAAAATATGTGCAAAAATTAAAATAACTACTCAGTAGTGCTGATACATATATATACTATATATGTATATAGTATATATATGTATATATGTGTATATATGTATAAATACATATATATGTATATATATAGTGCACATATACTATATATATGTGTGCATATATATATGTATTTAGATTACCACTATTGAATTGAAATGACAGGGGTCAAAAGGATGGCACCTGTAAGAGTCTTAACACATTTTTTTTTAATTGGTTTTCAGAGAAGTTTTATCGATCTGTCAGCAGTGGGAAAGAGCATGTAGGGTAAATGCTGGTAGCAGTAGAGCAGCAGGTGACTGAGAGAGTTTGTAAAATCTTAGTGCTTCAGGACAGTTAGTGGCATCTATTTGGGAGAGGGGAGGGGGGCGAGCCCACCTGAGTAGAAAGGGAAGGATCGCATCCATTCTGGTTTCTCTGTCTTTCTTATCATGATAGCGCTTCCTCTCAGCATCATCTGAAAATAGCTGCGCAAGTACATGTACATGCACAGAGCGAACAGAACAAGATTCTCAGAAATTAGTTCCCATCTGGGTATGTTCAATGGCGTTTCCAAAGGTTCTGAACTGACTATTACTTGTTCACCCATTTTCGGCTTACCATGTACCGAGTGGGTCACCCACTGTTATACATTCAAATTCCCACGACTGCACGAAGGGTAAGGTACATGAAATTTCAATATATATTACCAGAAACTGTGAGAACTCCAGTCTAACAAAGAAGAGGTTTAAATTATTGACTAAGAAAATTGGAAAGGACTTACTATTCTTTTTTTCTCTTCTGTTTCCTACACATTGAACCAGTAATTAAAGAGACACAGAAAATGAAGTTTAAGATGAAGAAGGGAGAACAAAGATGAAGATGTCAGTTCAGTTCCCAGACTAGCAAGGGTGAGCCATATTTCTTGAGCAAAACTCAAGTGGATACGTTGTAGCTACATCTATATTTTCAAGCATCTCCCTTGTCTTTATCTCCTCTCCTCCCTTATCATACAAACTGGTCACATCTGCCACCAACAAATAATGGTCTTGGTGTCTTTGAAAACAAGGAGAAAAATCTAAGAATTCTCAGCTCCTAAATAAACCTTGACATCTCCATTTCCTCTGAGGCTTCCCACCAGATATTTTCAGAGTTCTTAGTAGGTAGACAGCTTGTTAGTTGTGTAGAGAAATTAGGTAAACTGCATATTTCCTCTCCTGGTCCCTCTTCCAACCACCTGTGTCTAAGATGGGGTGATTCCTCCAGAACACCAGGGGGAGCTGTTGTGCTGCCCAGTCCTGACATCAAAACCATTTCAAGGGGAGTATGGCTAGAGCAATTTATACCCAAACCTTCAAGACACATGGTATTTAGGATATAGTGGTCACACAGGGCAGAATGTGAAAGCCGAATGGTTCTAGACTTTCCAGAATGATGGTGGCCAGAGGAAAGTAGGGGACAACGTAGTCTCTATGACACTGTATTGTGTGCCTTTCCCAAACTTTGCCCTCTAACCATGATTCCTGCTGTGTTTCATTTCATGATATGGTACACAGATAAAATAGGTGAAGAGAGAGTGTCTGTCTCCAACAAAGTAAAAACGAGGGCACCTCTTAGAGGGAAGAGATGCAGACAAACTATTTCTGATACAGTATAGCTTATGATCCAAGTCTCCCATTGACACTTCCCAAGATTGTGGACCTGTGGCTGGAACGATAAAGAATGATTTCAATTACTCTGACAATTGGTCGCTCTGGAATTCTGTTCCCTAATCTGCGAAAGGTGCTAGTGGGTAGAGAAGAAAGTGACGTCATTCTACTAGTTAATGGGGTTTTCCTGTATTTGAGCTATTTTGGCACTTTCTAGATCCAAGGAACTGGCTAGTTAAGTATCGTAAGTAGGGATTTTCTAAAAACTGATTTCCAGAATAAACTAGCCTGTATATGAAAGAGAAACAGTCTTATGCATAAGTACAAATCAGAGTATGGGCTGTTGAATCAAGACTAAGGATCTTTATCAATTAGGGCTTTGTCCTGTTAATCTCAAGGTGCCACTCTAACTCATATACATTGCAGGTAACATGAATCTAACGTTTCTAGAGGCCAATACATTTACTCCTTCTCTGCCAAGCAACCCCCTGATCAGCTCAGCAGGGCTCCCTTCTATTTGTTTTCTGGTCCTCTAAAGCTTCTGCTCTTGCTGGAATCTTTCAGCAATACTTTGTCACCCGGGCAGCTGCTGCAGTGGCAGCTAATGTCTCAAGTCTTCAAGTGTTTTCAATACTTGCAGGGCCAGGTCTATTCTCCCTCAGAAATTCTAGCACCAGTTGGCTGGTACCCCCTTCTGAAGGCTTGGTCTCCTCCTTCAGTCACATCCTTTTCAGAAGGCTGAACCTTGCCTCTGTGGGTATCTCTACCCAAGTTTGTAAATTTTGATAATTCTAATATCCCTTTTATCACCCAGATGCAGAGTGTTAGTAGCCTGTTATAAATGCTACTTCTTTGTTATGCTAATATTGATTTTGGTCCTTTATTCTTACTACCGAACTAATAATCCCTCATATTAAATTCTCTCTGTTGAAAAAACTGGTGTGGTTTCTGAGACTAGTTCCTCACTGATGTATGTCCTAGAACTAGAGGGCCAGGGGTCACGTTCAAGACTATAAACTCCCTGGCATGTTGGGCACCTTGTATCACCAGCAGTACCAGCAGGTCAAGCTTAGTCCTTGAAGGACAGGAACTTGCAGACCCTGGGGAAGAAAGGACACACCACACCCAAGGGCATGGGAAGAACCTACAAGAGTCTCGCAGAACTGTGTGGACACAGGAATAACCCAGGTTATGATCCTCAGAGACGATTGGAACCAGATGGGTGATTCAGGCAGTTGGTGGTCTAGGGGAGCTCAAGGGTGGAATTATCAGTCCAATTAATGAGGCTGGAAGATAGAGATGAAAGGGCTTTCTAGGTAAGAACCAAGGCCAAGAATAGTTAAGCACCCGGACTGTATTGGGGACATGCTTGGGTCTTTGATTTCTGCTGTGTTGGTGTCACAGCACACTGTCACCCTCAAAAGTCACAAACATGATTCAGCTACTATGACTACCACCAATCAGGTCCCAGACACGAGTCAGGGTTGAAGAACAAAGTTCTGCTTGCTGGTGGAAGGACCACGTGCCCTGTCCTGAACTAGCCTTAAAGTGTCCTGGGGTGGCAGCCAGAAGAGACACAGGACTTTGTTTACTCTGTAGGTAAGTCTGTGATTGATGATGGGATGTCAGAAAACAGGGATTTGCCATGATTGGGATGGATCCTCAGGTCTCATTTTATTCCATGTTGATTTCCTCAGCTGAGCTACTGAGTCGTTGGACATCTCTGGGTGAGCTCCTTTGTGCCAGCTCCAGATCCTGCCAGAGACAGTTTTGATAATCTCCATTTAGAAGCAATCTCCTAGGAGGTCCCCAATGTGATTAAGTAGGTTACACCCACTTACATATCCTGTCCCACGATGCACAGGTGTGGTCAAAAGACCCTAGAGGAAAAGACACAGGTTCCTTGTAGAAGTTGTGGGTGTAGATGCCTTGACTTAGAACCCGGTGCTTTCACCGTCAGCGTGTTGCTACCCACAGAGCCATGAACCTGTGAGCCACCTGCATGTGCCTGCTCAGTTCTGGCAGTAGAAGGGAAAAGAAGGGGGGAAGGCAAATCAAGTTTGCGTGCTAGGATCGGGGTGGTGCTTAAAGAAGCAGACCAATTCTCCAGGAGTGAGTCTGTCCAGCGGTCACTCTCCCTTGTGGAAAGGAGACTTCAGGAATGAGCTTTTGTTCTGTCACCAGAGTCCTGGGCTCCTCCTGATGTCTTGTCTGCTTGGGGAATGCCCTGGAGGCTGTGGGACCTCTTGTGATCAGGGAACACCCAACACCACCCTCTCCCTGCTCAGCACCCAGAGATTCAAGATGGACACCTTCTCTGGACTGGGTAGCTATGAAGTATGGAGCCCAGAGGGGTGGAGGCGGGTGGAAAGAGAAGAGCACCAGAGAGGGAATGGGAGAACATGAAGGGGTGAGGCAGAAGCAAAGGTGAGCAGAGGAGGAAGGAAAGCCTGAGAGGGAGGAGGCAAAGGAGTTGGAGGACCTGGAGGAAGGGCAGAGGGAAAGGAAGGAGGCAGCACACCAGGCCCTTGTTCTCTGCCCCCTTGGGGCAAAGAAGTCAGGAATGCCAGCACCTAGGCTCCCTTTGCTTTTGTCAGCACAGGAGGAGCTTAACCAACCCAAGGCTTTCTAGGCACCCAGTGGGAGGAAAGGGGGTCACGGGGAGGGGAGGTGGGAGCGGGGTGTTACTTGGAGGCCTGGCGGCCTATGTCGTCCAGGAATCTCTCCAGGCTGGGGTAAGGAATCACTCCAGTGGCCCCTTCCCACTTCTGGAGCACTAGCTGCCGTTCTGACTTGACCTGGGCACAGGCTTATCTCTCCTCCCACCTGGCACCTTCCCAAGCCAGTTGTCCATTTTTTTTTCCCCTCTTCTACTCTTACCCTCTTTCCCCTCCTCCCCACGCTGCTTCAATTCTCAGAACTTACTCTCACTGGATTCCAGGAAATGGCTGGTGCAACCGTGTAACCAAATCCCCTAGAATCCCCTTGTATGTTTATGTCCCTCTGTGCTGTCCTTTAGGGCTGGGTCTAGTTACAGAGAATGACTGACCAGGCCAGGCCAGCCCAGGACTCTCCAGGGATCACTGAGCCTTAGCAAGCTCTCCTGGGTGACTGGCTCAACTCAGGGAGTTGGAGTTCAGATGTGGCCCTACCTGCCCTTCAGAGCTCTCCCTTCACACTCAGCTCCCTCTTAACTTACCTCATACCAGCCTCTTTATACACCACCTCATATACCCACTCACATCCCTCTCACTACCACTTTTGTACCCACCTTACACACCCATCTTCCTCTCATCCACTTCCCTCACATCCACTTTCTTCTCACTCAACCTCCCTCATATACACCTTCCTCTCACCTTCCTTCCACCCACCTCACACACTAACCACCCTTACATGTACCTCACATACCCATCTCCCTCATACCCACCTTCTTCTTACCCACCTCACACACCCATCTCCCTCGTACCCACCTTCCTCTCACCTTCCTAACGGATCCATTTCTCTTATATTGCCTTCACAAACCCACCTCCCTCACTCCTAACTCCCTCTCATCCACCTTACAACCTTACACATCCACTTCCCCCTTAGTTACCTCCCTCTCAGACCTCACACCTACCTCCCTCTCACCCACCTTACAACCTTACACACCCACTTCCCCCTTACCTACCTCCCTCTCAGACACATTTCTCTCTGATAACGAACTGCTCATCATTAGCATCCCTGCCCTATAGCCTGACTCCCTGCAAGGTTCACCTGACTATGCTCCGCTTGTCCTAGGGGCTTTGGGCTTTGGAGTAGAGGTCAAGAGTCCACATTTTCATAGTCCTCAGAGAATTGTCCAACTGGGCTGAGGATTGCACTTTCCTTTCTTTCCAGGTTTTTTATGGTCTAGCTCCCTCTTTCCCAGGGGAAATACTTTTGCCCTCATCTTCTTATGTGAGAAAGTGGGGATGGACTAGGTCAGGGGTTGATATGTTTACTTTAGGCTTTGCCAGATCACATATGGTTTCTGTCACATATTCCTTTCTTTTAAACTCTACCGGTTCTTGCACCCCGAGTGCTTTTAAATTTTTAAGGAAAAGCATTTTTAGTTCAAAACCTCACAAAAACAGGCCTTAGGCTCAATTTGCCTATGCCTGCATTGGATGAGCAGTCAGATTATCATCTATTTAAAATGTCTCAAAAATGAATCCTTCGCCTAGAGAGATGAAGTTGTGCTGTTGCTCACGTCTAACTCCAAAAAGCACTCTGCCAGAATCCAATGAGTTTGGGAAACAGGTCCCATCCCACAGAGCTGCACAGAGCCTTTCCTCTGTGAATGGAACCTGGTTGTCTCCCAAACTAGACTCAGGACTTTCTACTGTGTTGGTTTGTAGAACTGTCTTTAGGGAAAACTGCTATGGCCTGGTGGTCCACAAAATACACATGGAACAACACTTTCAAAGAAGACTCTTTCCCTCCAACGCAACTGCTGGCTTTAAAGCAGCTCCTTTTATCTTTAAATAATAGATTATTGATTTACTCTTTGTTTACAAATCTGTATAATTCGGGGAGGACAGCTTTGCACCTTCATACGTCTATATGCTTTATTGGCTCACTATCAAACGTCTAGGGCCTTCATGCTGTCATGCAGGCCCACGCTGCCTGGTCCTCCATTTTCCTCTCTGGTCACCATCATATTTTTTTCTGAATCTCACAGTTATTTTTGTTGTATTTTACCAGTTTCCTTGTTTCAGTCATTCCTATTCCACAAAAGACAGAAACCACCTGGTAGTTGTCTTTAACTCTCTTACGTGTTTCACTTAACACAAACAACTCTTGTCACAAAGGGCAAGAACCTGTCTTTCTAAGAGTTGTGTAGTATTCCACCAAGTGCATGTAGAACCACTTCTTTATCTAGTCCTCCGCTGATGGACAATTAGGTTGATTCTGTGGCTTGGCTGCTTGGACGTAACTTTCATCTGGAGTTTGGGTCCTGTCGCCAGCCACCAGTAGGACCAACACTAGGAGGACACCTTGGTCTATTGAACAGCTTTTTCGGCCCAGGAAGAAAGGGCAGCAGGGGACCTCACAGGACGATAAGTGGGGCATTGTGAGTAGGTGGTAGGAAAGGCCCAAGAGCCTGGGAAGGGGTAGCACAAAGGAAGTATTGCTTCAGTCCCCCCTCCCCCCTTCACCTAAGAACACAGGGTATCTCTTCTTTCCTAACTAGGAGTCTGGGTGACACAATACCCCAGCACCTCCCATGTGGGCACAGGCAGTGAGATCTGAGTCAGGTAACAGCTCCGAGGGTCAGTTGCTGTGGGAAAAAGCCACATTCAGGTTCAGGAGACCTGACTCACTCTCAGCCGTACGCATGAGCTATGCTGCACAGGGCGAGCCTCTGTCTCGGGATGTCCGCCTCTCACCTGCAGCTCAAGGAGCACATGCTGGAGCAGCCTCATGACTTGGTGGTGACAGTTGCAGGAGAGAGTTCGTGTCTCTGGCCTGATACCTACAGAATGCAGGGCGCATCACCAAGATCATTTGTGTGGCGACGCACAGACAGACGGGGCTGAGGTCACCTGCCCAGTGGGAGCTTGGCTTCAAATTATAGCCTGCTCTCTCTGAGCCCTTCCCGGATCTCATGGGGCACATAAAAAGCAGCATAGGTGTGGGGGGAGTGAGAGAAGAGAAGGTTAAGGAAAGGGAGGGAAAGCAAGAGAGGGGAAGGGAGGGGAGGGAAGAGAAGGAGAGGAATGGGGAGGGTAGTGGGAAGAAAGGGAGGGAAGGGGGATCACAGGGCAGGCATTGGGCCTCTTCCCAGGGTTCCCCTCTCTGACTCTGGTTGAGGTTGGGACTGGGGCAGTCGGTACCTTCTGGTGCCACCGGGGTGCCCAATAGTGGCTGGACAGTACTGGTCAGTGCTCTGGGCTGACGACCATGGACAAGGTTCTGTTCTGAGAGGCTGCAGAGGCAGGAGAGGGCTCAGGTGAGTGGTGGGGAGATGAGACCTTCAAAACAATGCATCAAGCCTCTTTATCATCAGAATGAATATTATTCAACGCAAATCTCAAGTCTGGGGGAGCCGGCAGAGAAGGTCCCCGAGCGGTGGTCATGGTGGGGACAGGCAGCACCAGCAAACCGCAGACAAGTTCCGAGGGGTTGGATGCAAGTGGCGTGAGGCCACGGGAGCTGGTGTGGTCAGTGAAGTTCTACCTGTTCACCTCAACCTCAGGCGAATGTCCCAGGCAACAAGGGGTGATGCTGGGATTTCCTTCCCCTTTCAGGCACTCTGGACCCCCGCGCAGAAAGGGGTGCTTACACACGATAACCCCAGGCTCCCCTCTCCAGAAATGGGTGAGGCTGGGCCAACAGATATCCCCCAGCTCATTCATCATCGCTCAGGGTTCGATCTACCCTGGACCATGAGGAGGATGGCCATCCCTCCCTCTGCGAGGGGCTGTCTCAGGTGGCGGGTCTTCTGTGATCTTTGCTTTCTAATGACAGGTGAACCTGAGAAAGACCTGGGAGCAGGAGCTGGGCTGGTTTGGAGGTGAAGGGTTTGGTCAAGCTTTTCAAACTGTGTCCCAGACCAGCAGCCCTGACAGCCCCTGGGAGCTAGTTAGCCCCAAGACAACTCTTGAATCCTCCCTGACCTACTCTCTGCAGAGTCCTGGGGATGGGGTCGCCACCCCTGAGTTAGTGCTGGGTGACACTGATATTCCCCAGAGGTGAAGAGCCACTGGCATGGGGTCTTGAGGTGGGCAGGAAGGTAGGCCCAGCCTCTCCACCTTGATCGGAAACCGAAGGAAGCTGACAGAACCCCGGAAGGTTCTGGAGAGGACTTTCTTTGTTCTTTCCTGCCCTCCCTGCCGACCACCATGTTTCTTAGAACTCCTTCCCACTGAGCACATCTCATCGTGCCCCTCTGGGCCCACAGCCTTATCTCCCGTCCCAGATAAACAGTGAATTGGCCTAATCAGCCCGACTCGACTGGCTGGCTCCAGGGAGGTCTGTTCGCGGTGCCACTGCCAGAAATGGAGCCGCTCACATGGCTGACCCCTGCCCCCCCCACCCTGTGGGCCTCCGGCCACCACCCTCTCTCCCCCCAGAAAACACCAGTCCTCCGTTAGCTGTTCCCTCTTTCCAATCAGCCCCCAGCGACTTTACTCCCAGGAGAGATAAGCTGCGACTTATCTGGGGCTTCTGTGCAAATCTCGGTGGCAAAAGCCTCTGTGTCAAGGTCAGGCTGTCTTGTGGGTGACGGCTGGGAGAGAGAAAGAGGAACCCGACTGAAACTCTGGCAACCTCTGCAGAACAATGAGGCTTTGTGGCTGTGAGCAGCGCGGCGAGGTAACGAGGTAACCTGCTCTTGGAAGCACTGCTGGTTCCCGGCCTCCACTGAGGGTTCAGCTCAACTCCAGCCTCTGCTCAGCTTATTATTAGGATGCCCGACTCGGTGACTCTGGCGGGTGTGGTATCCTCATCTTGCGATGAAGTGGAGACAGGCTCAGAGACAGCTGTTGACTGTCTGCTGGTGCTCAGTGAAGCCCTGGCTGGATCAGGGGCTCTGAGGCCATTGCTGGGGACCAGAGCTGATGCCTGGGAGCCTCCATGTGCAGGAGGTCGGCTGAAGGGCCACATGTGCCTTCCAGATGTTGCTTGCAGGCTTGGCCTGTGTGGCAGGAAGGCTCGGCTCTAAAGGGACTTTCAATCCCGGGGGAAATGTCGTTCAGGGCTGGCTCAAGCACTGGCAAAGATGGCTTCGCGTGAGTGAGAGGGGAAGAGCCAAAAGCAAAGAGGGGAGGTTTCCAGGCCATCCTGAGCCACAGCCCTAGGGCGGGGCGGGGCTGCAGCTGAGCGTGAGGGCCTGGGCTGGCTGAACTGCCAGGCCTGCTGGGCTCCCTTTGCCTTGGGGAGAGGTGGCACTTCCTTCTCTCAGGTGGGGCTTTTCTCCTCCATCTGCTTCTCCGTCCTAGAGCCAGGAGGTAGGCAGACCCCCGAGAAAGGGAGAGAGAAGACGAAGATCCGGCCACCCCACCCCACCCCGCCCGGCCCCGGGCAGATGACCACAATCCCGGGACTGGGGTGCGGAGGCGCGTTCAGCGATCCAGACGCCTGGTGTGCATAGAGAGGGCATCAGGAAAGTGTCACCCAGGGGGTCTGTGCTGCAGAAGGGTCTTGCTGAAGCCCCGCCCCCAGCTTCCGGCTCCTGTCTCAGTGATTCCCAAGGCACTTTGGAGGGTCCGGAGGACTCTATGGCACATAGTTTAGGGACCCCTGGGAGAACCTAATCAATTCACAAGGTATTAGGTAAATTGGAGGGGGTGCGGGGCTGTGCCTCCCTGTGAAGTCTTAGGGACTCTGTTCCCTTGGGAGCCTGGTCCCGGCTGGAGAGACCCTGCCCGCTACCCTCCAGCCCAGAGGTGGACCTGCTACTAGAGAGACAGAGGAGGGAGTTCCCACCCAGGGCGGGTTCCACCCCAGCCGCTTCCCTGGGGACAGGGGGTGTGGGAGGCAGCACAAAGAAGGGGGAACTAAGCCAAGACTCCTGGGCCTCTCTTTCCCTGTTCTCTGGTTTTCCCTCCTCTGGGCCTCGGGAGCCCAGACTGCGAAGCAACACTCTGCCAGCTGCTTCTCAGACATCAGACTGTGCGCATCCGCCTCCTCAGACCCTCACCCCCTCTGTTTCTTCCAGTCACAGATAAGTTGGGCCAGCGCGGCAGCCTGTAACCCACGACGTGGGTGTGAGACTGAGTCATGATGCGCAACAAAGAAGCCAGGGTTCAGAAGTCCTGCAGAAGGAAATGGCTCCTTCTCTGCACACCAGCCTGACCTAAGTCTTCTTCAGGAAGCTCCTCAGACTGAGTGCCCTGAGAGGCTGGACTCCGTACCAAGCCTTCCCTGTGTTCCAGCCCAGTCTGTCTGCACAGAGCTTCCTCCCTGGCGGGGGTCTTTGCTGGGGTTGGGTCTGTCCCTTAATAGAATTTCGTCACCCCCGGCCCAGGGACTTTGCTAGAGTGACAGCAGAGCTTGGCACATGGTGGTCACTCGAGATTCAGTGAATGGAAGTCTTTTGAGGACGTGGGTGTGGGGAAGTTAACTGTCCATTCTGGGTGTCCATCTGCGCCGTCCTTCCCCCTGGGACCACCTCCCAGTCCCTTGCTCCCCGATTCCTTGCCTGTCACTTCTCTCCAGACTCTGACTCACTCATCTATGGAGTCACCCTGGCTCCCCACCACCTGCCACCGCAGCCCCTGGCCCCGTTCCCTGCGGACACCTGCTCCTACTTTATCAGACTCTGCTTACTTGGCTTTCTTCTTTGGGTAAATTAAGGAGACCAGGTTCAATCCAGGGAGCGGCCTAAATTCTACACTGCGATGAAGGGCTGGGCCAGCCAGGCAGGGGTGCTGAAGACAGAGAAAAATCACAGGCCCTGCTTCCAGAGGCCTGCTCTCCGGAAGGCGGTCAGCTCCTACGGGGGCTCAAGAGCCAATGGTTGTATTTTTCAGGAATTTTCCAAGCTGGTGGTCAAACACAGTGCAGCGCTAAGCTAAGTCATGGCTGATCTGCAGCCATGTGCTTGCTCCAGATACAAGAGCTTGGCACCGGTCTGTGGAAGCTTTCTATGAGAGTCCATTGGCCAGATGGACTTGACAATAGCGAGCAGTGTGTATTTTGTTATTATTTGCAAATTGTCTGCTTTGCGTCAGCAAACATGTATGAGATATAGATTTCTTTTTTCCGGAGAGCCACTTGCTAAGCCTTTGCCAGCACCCTGCTGGTCAGTCCCGGCCCAGACCATTCCCAGTTCAGTGTTTTATTAGAGGAGCGCCAGGTGCTGATCAAGAGGAGGGGGGTTTACTTGCTCCTGTGGGAACAGAAAACACTTCCTAGAGTTGCCGAGCTGAGTCTGGGAGCTGGGAATGAACATGGAGGATGGGCCCTGGGCTTGCTCGTGAGCACAGACTTGGCCAGGGGAAAGCAGGCCTGGAAGCCCATTCCTGGCACCTGCCACGCTCTATGCCAGCCTCCTTCATGCTCTCCTGGCTCCAGGGATAACCCGGGCTCTTTCCTGGTTCTCATGGGCTCTGCAGATGTTCTCAGCCTCTCTTGGGCCTTTCCCAGGAGGGAAAAGGGAGGCAGGAGGGGAAGTCCGAGGGCCAAGCCCGAGGGCATTCTGAGGCAACATCTGTCACAGCTGGTCCCCAGGCTGGCCAGACACCCTTCAGTCACGCTCTGACAGATGCATCCAAATAATCAGTTCACAGCAGGAAGGGCTGGGAGCGTCCAAGTCTGATGAAACCTGATCTGGCCTGGAGGGACAGAGAAGCCATGTCTGAGAGAGCCAAGCAGGGGCCAGACCCCGGGCGTTCTTGGGGCTGGCACCCTGCAGGAGGCTGGGAGGGGCCCCCAGTGAGGGTCTATCTGTGCTTTCACCCTGAGGGTCTTGCTCATGCTTTTCTGGCTCAACTGACCTTGAGTTGTTGACATGTGGGTTCTTGTGGGAGAGCCCTCAGCCATCCCGGGCTGTCCAGGATTCTAGACCTGCCTTTTGAGTTGTTGGGTAGCTGCTGAGGTGATCCTGGGCGAGTGTGTAGACAGGTAACAGCCCATCACGGTCTCCTGTTGACTGGTCAAAGGACTGCCATGCCCTTGGCATTCTTCCCAGATTGGGCATAGGCTGTTGTGTGCTAAGTGTTCTTGTGTATGCTGTATGTCTCAGACAGACGTGCAGACACATGCTGCGTTCTCGTCACACTGCAGAGAATCATGGACAGTCCCTTCCCAGGGACTTTCCTTTCTTTGGGGTCACACAGTTCTATAACCTCCTTAAGTGACACATTCGTTCCAGTCCACATCCCCGCACCATGGGGGTGGCAGATTCATCCTTTTTCTTGTCTTGTTTAGGTCTTGTCACCTGTGATGCCAGCCCGCTCTGTCTTATTAAGCTTGAAAGAGAAGTTGACCAGAAGCACTTGCTCCTGCATATAAATATTTTATCTCTCAGATTGAGAGGGCAAGCTAAACCTCATGTCCCCACAACTGGGGACCCTCACTGTGTTGGTGGGGGGGGACAATAGTCATTCAGTTTCAGTCTTGGATCCAGAAAGCCAGGGTCCAGGGTCCAGGAATCTGGGGGTCTTGGGAGGAGGTAGAATGGCCGCAGAGGACAAGGCTGGGAACCCTCATGCCAGGGAGGAACCAGCTCTTATTTGTTCCTTACTGATTTATGGAATCCAGTAACTGCCTTCTAACCAGGCACTACAAAAGCCAAACCCTATTACTTACACCCTAGCCAGCCCATTGGGAGCTGGTTGCCACCAGAGAGCCAACAGGTGAACAGTGACTCCTGTGGAGTCACTCACCTGGCCTCAGGGCTAACTGAGAGGACGAGGGCAGATGTGCCCCATCTGTTCCCCTTAGCATGTCCCCTGGAGTAGAAAACAGATCAAGCGCATATCTAGCAGGACAGTCGTGTCTGGTAGACGCACAGGAAAGTCCAAGAATAAATGCTATTGACCCCGAAAGATTTGAAGTACAACTTTGGGGAGTAAAAGAAGGCTGGTCTGGTCATGGCAGGTATTGCTAATACCAGCGAGAGGCATGTTCTGTCCTTAACCAGCTGCCCCCACAGCGCTGCCTCAGATCTCTGTGCACAAGTAATGGTAAATATGCCATCTGATGAGTTGATAAGGTTTTCAAATAAGGTCCCAAAGAGAGCTGTGCTGTGAATCAGTTGAGAATGTGTGGTGTGGTGGGGAGACATGGGGGGGGGGTGTCACCTCCATTTTGTGCATCAGGAAACCTAGACACAGAAGCTCAGTGATGGACACAGCTTTTAAGAAGCAGAAGTGGAACTACCATTGGACCCAGCAATCGCTCTTCTGAGAATCTACCCGAAGGAGGCCTCAATACTTATACAAAGGGATACCTGTGCTCGGATGTTTATTGCAGCACTATTTATAATTGCAAGGTCATGGAAACACCTTAAGTGTCCCAAGACAGACAATTGGATGAAAAAGATGTGGTACATATACACAATGGAATATTACTCATCAATGAAAAATGACAAATTTGATGAATTTATGATAACACGGATATACCTAGAAGAAATCATATTAGCAGAAACAAGTCAGAAAGAAAGAGACAGAAACCAGATGGTTTCACTAATACACGGGATATAGGGAAAACAAACAAAAGGTCAAGAGGAAAAGTTCAAATAAGCTAACAACCAAACACAACGGGGGGTGGGGGTGGGGGGATGAGTGAGAGCGGTCAGTGAGGTGAGGTGGTGGGTGAACTCCAGGGGTTACAATGATGTGAAATGTATGTATATAAATAAATTATTTAAATTTTTTAATAAAAGAAGCGGAAGTGGTTTAAGACAAGGTAATCCCTCCCCTGTGGCTTCTCTACCATTGGGGTGTCTTATCCCCATGCCCCAGTCTATATTCCACACTCCACCAGGCACATTAGGTTAATACCTGATAGTCCTGGTAAACCAGCCCATAAAAAGTCTTAACTGGAAAGAGGAGGTGCAGATGGTTAGAAAGGAGGTGCTCTCTGATCATCTGGTGACACTTCCTGTAGAGCTGCCAGATTTAGCCAAAAAAAAAAAAAAAATGTAATGGGTGTCCTATTCATTTTAAATTCCACAGAGTGAAGATTTCTGAGTGTAGGTATGCCCTAAATAATGCACAGGAAGACATTATTTAAACTAAAAGTCTGAAATGCAAATTGGGCCCGTATTATTTCCATCTGGTACCCCTGTTTTAATAGCCACTAAACTCCGAGAGCTTCATTGTCATGGATGACTAAGACAAATTTATAAAAGAATATTATAATTTCCTCATCAAGGGAGTGCCCTGGAAAAAGGTGGAAAGCTAGCTTTCTGGGTGAACTTGAAGTCTCTTTTGTGGCACTAAGACTCTGGAAACCTGAGGATCTGCCCATTTATGAAAACATATTTCTAGTTGCTTGTTTTTACGCTGTTTTCTTTCTGTTTCTGTTCTCTAGTCTTTTTGGAGGAAGTATAGTCCTGGGAGGGAAGGCTGGGGGTCCCCAAGCTCCAAACACAGTTTTCGTGGTGTCCTTTGGGTGGGAAGGTAGGGCTCCCAGTGCATGGAGTCCTTTCTAACCCAATCGCTTCTGGTCCTGGTGTTCAGAAGGGAAGCCCAGGTTTGGCCTGCTGTTTTCCTGTGGTGCCAAGACAGATTCAGAGGGAAACCAGGCAAAGCTTTGAACCCAGCAGAAGGTGGCTGGGAAGTGAGGGTGTGAGAAGGACAGTTGAGGGGAGACGGTCTCTACTCTTAGAGTCAGCCATGCAGAGGGTCGCGTCTGCCAGCTGAGACCTCTCAGCATGTGGCTGTCTTAGCATGGGGCTGGGTCAGGGCAGGGCACCTTGCAGAGTCAGGGCGTGGGCAGACCCCGGAGATAGCTGTCCGTATTCTAAAGGTCACAAACACTTGATTGGGAACCGTGGCTGATACGCTTTGCCTGTATTTCCGCATTACCTGTACTTACCCAGGCAGTGACTGTGTAGCAGCTCTGCAATCTGCATTAAGGAAGACGTAGCTGCTGGTGGTGGATGCTGTAATGAAGACATGCTTAAATCTTCATATTATCCAACTGTTTTTTATCCAAGTTTTTTTTTTTTTTTTAGCTTAAATGCCAGTGATGATGACAGGCCTGTCCTAAATGTCTACCCTCTCTCTGATCACTGCACAGAGTCCTGTCACAATCATCAAGACCTGGCATTTCCCTGTTTATTTACTGACTTATTCACTCACCGAGTATCTTCTCTTCTATAATGTAAAACCCAGAGACAATTAGAGGCAAGTTTCCTGCTGTTCACTGCTGCGTTTTCCTTGCCTGGCAAATAATAGGCCTATAATAAATGAGGGAAGAAAAGTAAAGTTCTTTGGTTATAGTTTTGCTGCTATATAGTGAGCGGACATTTGACCTAAAGAGAATTCCAGAACTCTTTCTAATATTTTGCTGTATTTTTGTCCAATTCCTTATTTAATGATCTATTAAGTGTTTTGCAAAGACAGAAGGCAGGAGAACTTTTAGAGGAGCACGTCTGTGGAATTCTCTTTTTATGATGACTAATTCAGGAGGGCTTAACGGATGCTTTTCTGACTGATTGATTAATTAAGCTTACGAAGGGTCTGACCCAGTGGGATATTCTTTTGTGAATGACTGTTTCCTTCACTTGTCTATCCAATTGTCCTGAAAACAATTCTGTGTGGTGTATGAGTGTTTAATTCTAGGAAACCTTAAAGAACAAGGAACGTGAATTCACAAGATAAATATACCCAGGCATATATTTATCTGATTGAAAAAAGCTATAGCTCTACACTTAAATCAATGTATGGTAATGTTTTATGAAGCCCATCTCTTACAGGAAATAACTATGATGTTGGATAACCCAAACAAATAATAAAATCCAGCATGGTTGTCAGTTCTGGTAAGTCTCTGTCTGAGTGCCTGACTGGACTGCTGGGGGAAGCGGAGTCCTCAGCAGATTTAAGGTCAAAGGTCTTGTGTCTACAGGTGTTAGGGTCACAACAGAATTTGACCTCAGTTCTTTCTAAGCTAAACAGACCTGATTCTTTGTCCAAAAGCAGCTGGAGGAAGGAGTGTGGTGGGGGAAGCGATAGAGAATTGAAGAATCCATTGACTAGACCAGCTCTTTCTTCTACCACATTTCATAAGCTCATACAAAGCGCCAGACAAATGCCAAGTCTTTTTTGGGCCTGACAGGATGAATGAGGTAAGGGCAGACCCTGCATAGTGATACTTGACAGGGAAAAGAATGCAGGTCTTGAATTGGTTTGGGCGAGGATGATGAGCTTGTTCTAGAAAGTACTGGAGAGGCAACAGGATGTTGCATTGGAGGCACCTTGCAGTCCATTGACCAGCTACAAACAGAACCTTTCTCCAGACTCTGGACTCAAATCTAACTGCTTAGTTAATGTGTCCTCTTGGACATTTAAAGTTAAATGTGTCTGGGGCTGAACATCAGCCTCACGTCCTCTTCTTTCATTCCCTTTCTCTGTGGATGATGTTGCCATGAACTGACGCCAAAAGATCAGGCGTCCTCCTCTTCCTCATTCTCCATCTCCTCCTCATGCAACCCCAGGTCCTGTTGACTTTTCCTCCAAAATGGCACTTGAATTTTTATCTTCCTGCTTCTCTCTGTTTTATATCCCACCACTCCCCATCCTATCTCCTGACAGCCCCTTCTCTCACTGTTCTAGATGCTCCAACTCTGTCCTTTAGTTCTCTCCCAGTCATGCTGCAGCCAGAGTGACCTTTCAAAATGCCTGTCTGAACATGCCAGTACCCCCATGGCCCATGAGTATGCTTCTGTGCTTTCCTCTTGCTTCTAGGAGGATGACCTGATTGCTAACATGGCTTCCAAGGCATACTACATGTGCCTCTTTGGTCTTGCCTTCCTTCTGCTTCTCCATGTTCTTCTTCTTGTCCACAAGGATCTCCTTCAGGATTTTACTCGAGCTTCTTCACCTTCTGTAGGATTTCTGCTGTCTCTGAAAAATGGACTAATGATCCCCCCTCCCAAAGCTCTCCTTATTTTCATGCCCTCAGCCCCAGAGTACTACTGTTACCTGAACAGGTGAGTTGAGATTGCAGATGGCACAGGGGTTGTTAGTGAGCTGATCTTAACATGGACATCAGGCCAGACCATCCAAGAGGCCTGGCACCATCACAGTGTCCTTCAAGGTGCAAGTGGGAGACAGGACAGTCTGTGGTGATTTGCTGGGAAGCATTCACCCCTCAGTACCTGCTTTGATAATGCAAGGGAGCCACAGGCCAGAGACCGGAGGTAGCTCCAAGAAGCCAAAAGAGACCAGGAGCCATCAGAGAACAGTGCCATCCTACCAACACTTTGGTCTGACCTCTCGGTGGCCGTGTCACACTTCTAAGCTACAGAACCTTGGGATAGAGAGTGTGTGTAGTTGCCAGTGACTCTGTGTGGGGCACAGGCCCATTGGTGGCCATGCCTATACTGACTGGGCTCCTAGAAGGCACTACTCTCCCCTGTTGTCCAGTGAACCCCTGAGAGCTTAGCTCAGGCCCATTTCCCAGAGCTCTCCTGACTAGAACTCCTTTTATAATAATAAATGTACTTCCTTTGCTTTTTTGATACTTTGCCGTAATTGCAGTGTCAAGTCTGTTTGCCTATGACGTGGAGAGTGTGCTGGCTCAAAGCACAGATGGACCCTGAGCCCATGTCTTGGGTGCAAATCCCTCCTCACCTTGTGCATCTTCCATGCATCACCTGTGTATCACTCGTGTGTGTCACCCTATCTGTGTATTCGTGTGACCTCACTGATTAAACAGGAGTAGCCATAGCACATGCCTCATGGGCCTCTCATAGGCACCGCCCAGGGTCTCAGGCAGGGTTGAGAGCTGTCTTTCTTCCAGTTCTACCTTCCAGTAACCCTCTTCATGTGGAGCATGGCAACCTCGGCACCTTCCACAGGGTCTGGTGCACTGTCAAGGGTGTCAGTCTCTACATCAATAGTGAATGAATCAATGAATACCAAGGTAAATTCAGATGTGGGGTTTGGGAGGGGACAGGTTTGCTAGCATATGTCAACAGTGACTCCCAAATTGGTGACACAAAGACAGAATTTCTCAACCTAGGCACAACAGACATCTTGAGCCAGCTAAGTAAGGCTTTGTTGTGGGGGTTGTCCTGGTAGGGCAGGTAGGAGGCAGTGTATCATAGGAAGTTTAGCAGCATTGTAATCTCAGCCCACTGGAAGCTAACAGCGTCCCGTCTGCATATCACTCAGATAACTACAACTGCTTTCAGATATTTCCACCTGTCCCTCTGTGGGGCTGGGGGTGGCAGGGGTGGCATAACCCCCGTTTGAGATCTGCTGCTCCAAGGATGCAACCATCACAACAAACAGCACTGAGTGTGGCCTGGCACGGGAACCCACAGGAGCATACAAGTGTCCTTCACCATATAGGTCTGGCAGGCCCCCAGAGGTGCCTGTTGAGGAACCCCCCCAGCAGCTTATCTGCCACAGCTCAGCAACTCAAGGACCCCAGAACATATTTGGTGTGTGAAGCAGGGTGTGACTGTCCTTCTTAACATCACAACAGAATCATTTTCTGAAAGCAGGAAGGGCTTATCTCATAGAAGATAGATTTTTCACACTTGCCTAAATGCCAAAAAGATCTGAATAAGTGGGATAAAATTTAGGATAACAGTTGACCTTCACCTTTGGTTTCCTTTATTATCAGCTTGAAAATAAGTGAGTCCATTAGTTCTCCCATCACCCCCACATAGTTATTTAAATTCTGTTTCTCCCCAGAAAAAGATTGCTTGGGTGAATCTTGGGGGATGGACACATACATGCCTGTGCTGCAGTGAGGTCAGAAATGGGTGCCTGAAGGCAGACATGAGTCTTCCTCTCCAGGAGTTTTATAAAGGGTCGCCCCCAAAAATGGGACTTGATAGTGGCAGAGACAGGCAGGAGGTTCAGCTCTACGCAGCCTTCAGCCTGCACCGTCTCTGCTTGTGTGACTTTGGGCTTCAGCAGAAGAGGGCGGTGGTCAGCCTTGAGGTCCTAAGGACCCCCTTCCTGTCCATCTCTCTCCTCACGCTGGGACCTACTGGCTTTTTGCTCAGTAGCAAAGAAGCCTGAAAACAGAGTGTTTAAATGTGAAGCAAGATCATTCCAGGCTCTCTTTTAAAAAGGGATTCTGGGGTGGGGGGTGGACGGGTGGGGGGTGGGAATAAACTAACAACATAGCCAGGAGTGCCCTTAAGAACCTCTGGGAAAACCAGTTTCTCCACTTTCTGAGGCAGTTGAAAGGCTGGGGGAGATAAGCTCAGGCAGCTTGGAAGAAAGAGTTCACAAATAGAACTGAATCTATTTTTAAAATGGAGGTGGATCCAGGTGTGTTGACACTGCATGTCTCCTATCCCACGAGACAAGCTTGGGGACACTAATTGTCCTCTGGGACCAACACCTAGACTGCATCTGTCACTGTCCTCAGGAACCTCATGGAAGTCAACCATGCAAGGACTGGTCTCATCCCCATGGATACATATTTTCTTAACATCTGCATTTCACATGAACTTTCATATGACGAGTTCCAGTTAAGGTTTTCTTTCTTTCTTTCTTTCTTTCTTTCTTTCTTTCTTTCTTTCTTTCTTTCTTTCTTTCTTTCTTTCTTTCTTTCTTTCTTTCTTTCTTTCTTTCTTTCTTTCCTTACTTATTTACTTATTTATTTACTTATTTACTTATTTATTTACTTATTTGTTTGTTTGTGTGTTTGTTTATTTATTTATTTATTTATTTGAGACCAGGTCTTGCTGTTTTAGCCCATGGAATCACAGGCTCTTGTTCCCTGTGGTACCACAGACTCAAGCCTTCTCCAGCCTCAGCTTCCCAGGTAGCTGGGATGACAGGCGTGCGCCACCATGCCCAGCTATATTTTTGGAACTAGGTCTTGAGTCCCAGGTGGGACTCGAACCACGATCCCTAGCCCTGGCCGCTTCATAGGCTGAAGCTTACAGGCACGAGCCACTGTGCCCGGCCTCCAGTTAAGGGTTTAGATGCAGTTTCTTTTAATGAAAATTGGCCATTGTGATGGGAAGGGCTTACGTGCAAATCCTAGGACTGGTGCCAGGGAGATGAAATGGAAGAAGAGCTGGATCCAGAAGAAAGGATCCTGCTTGGAAGGTGAATGTCATCTCACCAGGAAGGACAGACCAGACACAGGTAATTAAAAGACCTTGGGGTGTTTTGATTGAGAAGTTGGAATGTGGCCAAGTTGATTGATGTAAGTCAAGGAGAACATGGAGATCACAGCATCCAGCAGGTCCCTGCTACAGATGAGGGATGGAGGTCAAGTGGAGAGGTGACCTGTTCTATGACAGGTATCAGCATCCTTACATCCGATGGACGTCGGAAGAGGCTGTTGCCCCCAGAGGAGAGCATCTACAGTGCTCTCTGATTCCACAGCATTCATCCCACCCAGTGATCTCCCAGTGAATTTGATGGGACAGATTAGTGAGTAAATTATAATATTAGGGTTTTTTTTTCCTCAGACAGTAATTTATCAATAGATGTTGCCAAAAGGCTATAGGATTCTTTGCAATCAATAACTCTACCAGTTCCCCCCCCCCAGTAAAGACCCATTTGTCAAAAAAAAAGAGATAATAATAGAGATATAGTTCTCTTTGTATATCATTATCTTATCAAGATCTTGTGCTAAAAAGATTTGAAAAGAGAGCTCAGATTTGCAGGAAGAATTTTCAGCATGCAGTCTATTGGGTTGTGGGGTAGCATATCAATTTTACTTTTTTAAAATGCAAATTGTAGTACCATTTGCATCCCATCCAGGTTCACTTTCAAGTGACATCAAACCACTTCCTGGGTAGTTCAAGCACTTAGTAGTAACAGAATATTTCCAATCCTTCCATCCCTTAAAATGCTGCTGGCGTTCACTTCATTATCCATAAACTATCATAACTGAATACATGGCAGGTAATAACTCTGAAAAAGATGCTGTTAAGATTTTGTTTGGGATTCATATATTCCGTCTCTAATGCCTTTCTTTCTGAAGATCTTAGTTTCTGACCTACACAATTTCCCTTCTCTCTGAAGAACATTTTAACATTTCTTGCAAGACATGCCTACTGGTGAGAAACTCCTTCCAAGCTTATGTAAGAGACTCTAGTCTTTATTTCTCCTTTCTTTTGAAGTATATTTTCTAAGTAGAGAATTGTTCATCTTTTTCACATCTTTTTCAATCTTCTTTCCAAAAGGAAGGGCCATCTCTTCCTAACTCCCTCAGAAGAGGATCTCATGTAAACAAAAACCCACGGAGAAGTTTTGCTAACCTTCCACCAAATTGTATATTAATTTTCAGTGGGTTGGGTTATGGTAGATGGATTTCTGATGTCTAATTTCAATCTCTTTTGCTTACAGTGGAAACTCATTCATTTATATTTGTTTTCTAACATAAGCAGAAAGCTGCCACCACTCTTGAGTTTCCAAGCTAACAGAAATTTGGAATCATAGCCCTTAAAATAATAAAAACAAAACATTTGATAGCATGCAAGCTGCTTCCACAAACATCTTTTAATCTTCATCACTGGGCTGTGAAGTAGACCATATTTTCTTAAAGTTTTAAGTGAAAGACTGAGAGCTCAGAGCATGTAAGTAGCAAAATTCCAAAGCTAAGGAAGGGTAAAGGTAGAAAGAAGTGTTGTTTCTAACTGTAACTCCAGCATGAGATTTCCAAGCACCACTCCAGCTTTCTGATTTTATGACTAATTACCTTCCATTTCTTCCTGAGACAACCAACCCGTTTACTTCTCTATCTTTGAGGAACCTAAATTCAGCAGAACTTCCATGTCTTTCAAGCTGAGGAGCTGGTTAAAACTGTTACCCGCCCATTAAACCAGCCATCTGGTCACCATCTTGACTGGTCACATCTGATTGTGGATCACAGGCATATGCGAGACAGTAGCAGGAAGGACTTGCCATTTCCTCACCATCCAGGCCTGTTATCGATCAATCATATGCCTCATTTTTTTTTCATTTGTGAGAGTATGTGTGTGTGTGTATCCGTGTGTATATATTTACGTTTCTCTTAAAAGGTGGCAACTTTCAAAAACACAAACAGACACAAAAATAGAGCAAGAATATAAGGATTTAAGGATTCAAGCAAGAAGAGATAATTGTGGGGGTCGAAGGTCATAAGAAAATCCACAAAGGACCGAGTAAATGAATAAGTATATTCATGAAACCAAACCGGGTCCCCTTTCTTAGCATTGTTGCTTTGTCAAAGACATTTTACACAACTTCATGGAACAGTATATCCACTTAATTTCTATTTCTTACCCAGGTTGGCTAGAACTTTTCAGGATTTTGCTTCCCTGCTGTTTTAACGACAGGCTTGACAATCATTTCACTTTGCTGCTGATAATGAGCGTACTAAAAGGCGCATTTTCCGCATCTGCTCTCTACACAATGGCCAATGTGGTTGTACAAGGGGATGCTAACGCCATCACTGCAAGCACAGTGGGCCCAGAGAGGCCTGGTAAGTTGCAATGTTTGAATGCTTCAGTTAACTTTTACAGAACTGGCTTGGAAGAGTTCTCAAGCTTCCTTGTCCACCTTTGTGATTTCAACGGCTTAGATCTGTTGGAAACTACACCACCTTCTACCTGCCAACCCTCTTGTTGCTAACGTTATAATAGGGGACTTTCAGAGGAGATTAAGCGCTATCTTCATTGGGCATAGTTTATACAGAATAAACTCTAGAGAACTGCTGTCCATTATATCTGGAGTTAATACTGTGAAGTAGACTTAAAGACTGAAGACAGTATATCTCATATTAAGTGTTCTTACCACTTACACAAATATCAAAAACACGCAAAACTTTGCCTTCAGCCTCTGTTCTCTCTGCTGTGATTTCAGTACAAAATCACAACATTTCTGCTGCTTTTATTTGTCACAAAACCAGCCTTTTTCCAATGGCCCCTGAGAGAGGAGGAGATTAGATGTCATGCCTTAAAGCTTCATGAGGGAGGAAAACATGGGTCACAAGAAGCTCTAATCCAGTATTCAAGTGCTTCCATCAGGGGAAGGAGAGTTCAGAGGTGACAGAGAGTGTTTCTAGGCCAGAGATAAAGAAAAGAGAGTCATTCGCAGCAACATGGATGGAACCAGAAGGAATCATGTTAGCAGAAATAAGCCAGAAAGAGAAAGAGAAATACTGCATGGGCTCACTTATATGAGGGTATAGGGAAAACAAACAATCAAATGGAAAAGAAAAATTTAAAACTGTCAATAGAAATGAAGCATAGAGCAAGAGAGGGGGAGGAGAACGCAAGAGATTAAGATGGTTCACTGGTGATAAGGTGGTGGGAGAATCTCAGGCTACACAATGATGTAAAAAATATATATATTATATATATATAAAGAAAAGCAAATATTTAATAAGAAGTGAATTACACATTTTTGTATAGACTTTTATACCTTTGCAATGATTTTAAATACAACTGTTGTTTGCCAAAATGTGACATTTTGGGGTCTGTAAATATTTGAAACAAAATAGACTAATGTTTTGAAGAGTGATTAAATGCATCAGCCCACAGTTGACCTTCTTGAAGTATTTATATCTTCTTGGTAAGGACAGGGAAGAGAAAATGCTACAAAGCTTTGCCATGTGGACCCCTTGCGGTGGATCTCTGGAACGTTCTTGCATGAAGTTGCTCTTTCATAGAATGAGGGTTGGACACCAGGAGTTAAGATTCTAAGAGCTGGGATTTGTTGGGAAAAGTTGCCTACCAATCACTGGGGAGCTACGACCATAAACCTGGCACAGAGATGCAGTAAATAAAGAACAGCAAACTTCCTTTGCCAAAGGAAGGATGTCTACAGCATGGCAGTGGCCCAAAAGCAAAGCTCCTAAAAAGGAGACTTGGAGACCTACCATCAGCCGATGGCTGTCCCCACGGAGGAGCAGCTCTACCAAAACATAAGACTGGGAGTCAGGTCCCCAAAGCCAAAGACCTGAAACATAATGGGATGAAGCAGCAACATGAGGCAGAAAACAACAGAAAGATCAGCCACCAAGAAACAAGAAGCATGACTACAAGTCAAAGGTGCTCAGAATGGCCAATGAAGATATTAAAGAAAAAAAGACCCAAAAAAGACTCAAGGGCTAAACATGGACAAACAACAGAAAGAAAGGAGGCAAAGAGACCAGAGGGGGCTGGAGCATGGTGGGGTGGGGTAATCCTATGGGGATGAACAATTATGCAATCATGTATTGTACAAAACCCCAAAATACAAAATATTGGAATAAAAAAAGAGAAAAAGAAAAAGAAAAGTTGAATAAAACTTAGCGATGGGGTCCCTGGCCCTTGCTATTGTCCTTTCTTGCACCACGTCTGAGAAGCAGCACCGTTAAAGACCAGGATTTGCAGCAGGCTAAACACCCAGCTAAAGAACGGGTTGGCCTTGTATTTAGGGTCCCTTCCCCTTGTGCTGCAGCTTGACTCCTTCGGGCCTGGGTCCTGGGCGCCTCCGCTGTGCAATCGCCCTGCTGGGTCGGCTCTGGGAGAGACTCGCTCGCTCGGGCACGTCAGCGCCATTTTGGCGAAGGGCCTGTGTAGCAGCTGCTGCCCAGGAGGGCTCTCCTCAAGGCCTAAGCTGACACATGACAACTTCTATTAGGCTGAGGTCCTCCACGGGAAGCCAATGGGCCCTCCCGACCATCTCCCTTCTGTCTCTCCATCTGCCAGCTCCAAGGGAGGTGATGGCAGGGCTTAGGTTAAGAGCGCGTCCAAGACAAGGATGTGGCCTAGAGCTGAAGTGCTTAGGAGCTCCCTCTCTGTCACACACTGCCTGGCAGGGGCGACTGTCCCTTAGGAGAAGATGGGGTGACTCAGACTACCCCTGCTGAGGGTAGCCAGCTTCCTCCCACTGTCCCTGCCAGAAGCCTCAGACGGCTTGGGTTAAACATGACCAGGTGTTTCCCCAGAAGGTGGTGCCAGAAGATTCTTGGCATATCCTTTACACTTGTTTGAATGTTGTGGTTTTTAGTATTTGTTCTGATTCTGGTGTGTGTGACCGTGTGTGTGTGTGTGTGTGTACATGTGTGTGTACATGTGTGTGTGTGTGTCTGACAAGTCCCTGCCCAGGATCTCCCAGCATGTTTTTAAACATCAGGCAAGAAGGGCAACAACACGTGGCATGGGGAGGAGCTGGACAGGCTGGGAAGGGCGGAGCCGGGGGCCTGGAGGCCCGAGAGGGGCCAGGCCATGTGTTCTGCTGGTTAGTGCATTGGGCTGGTAAGGCAGGAGGCTGCTGTGCTGGGACCCCTTCTCAGCCAGGGCTCCCCCACTCTCTTAGACACTGCAGCTTGACGGGAGAGGACTGAGCAGGGACATGGTTTGATGCTTCCTTTCTGAAGACAATAATGAGGCCCAGTGAGAGAGAGAGAGAGAGACAGAGACAGAGACAAAGAGAGAGACAGAGAGACAGAGAGATAGAGAGAGACAAAGAGAGAGAGAGACACAGAGAGACAGAGAGAGATGCATCGTGCATCTAGTTGGTGGGAGTAGCTAGAGAGAGAGAGAGATGCATCATGCATCTAGTTGGTGGGAGTAGCAAGAGAGAGAGAGAGAGAGAGAGAGAGAGAGATGCATCTTGCATCCAGTTGGTGGGAGTAGCTGAATCACCAAAACCTAGGCTGCAAGGTACAGGTCCTTACCTGTGGGTCTTTGTTTCCACAGCCAGGAAGTATCCATTGATGAGCGAATAAGCCGACTGACACCTTCAGCATCTGAGGTCTGTGCTGACACAAGGCTACTTTCTGTATCAAGAAAGACTGAAGGTTTAGAGTTAGGGGGACCCTGTGTCCCCATTTCTCCCATCTTGTCCCTGTCCTATCCCTCTCGAGTGGCACCAGTTTAGACAATAACTGACCTGGCCTCTGTTTAGAATCTTCTCATTCTTCTAGGATGCACCTTCTTCGAGTGGAAACATCCTTGGACAAAAGAGTGGCTGTTGGAGCTTCAAGTTTCACGAAGGTTCTGGTGAGCTTTGGGTTGCAGATCAGGAGAGACGTGGTGGACGTGTGTGTGAATCACTCAGACCAGGGCAACCTGCAGCTTGGCAAAGGCCTTCACAAGCCGTTTGCAAGGAGTCATTTTCCTCCTCAGCAAAATGAAGGCATTGTCTGGGTGTCTTTTAAGGCTCCTGACAGGTCGACTATCTGCTCTGTCAGGGAGTTTCAGCAGGCCAGCCTCTCCCCACGTCCCTCACTGGCTTCTGCATCACTGTGACTGGGGACACACCCAAGTGCACTGTGGAGCCCTATAGTTCAGGTGCCCCATTTGAGAGGTAGCAGCCTTTCAGCTGGGGCTGCAGGTACTTGCCTTCCCCCTCCCCCCTCCTTAACTTCTGCTTCCCGAATTGCACTGGGTTTGAGAACAGGCCAAGAACACATAGTGATGCAGAACTACCATTTCCAAGGGGCGCTTTCCTGACCCTTTGTCCCTCTCGCTCACCTGCCTGGTGAGACAGACCAGGGTTTTCCCGGAAGGAAGGGCACAAGCTGTAACTGAGAGCTGCTGAGGTCTCCATCAAAGGCTGTTCTCTGATGGTGCTGACCCAGAAGGAGGAGGCAAAGGGGTCCCCATCTGTCAGACCCTGATCTGCTGCCTCGTTGTGGAGAACATGGGGAGTCGATTTCTGAAGACACCCGGACTGGCCCTCCAAGCCAGGAGACTCTGACTCCAGTTGCACTCATGAGCGCCAAGGCCTCTGGTGGGCTACGCTGATGCCAAGTCCGAATCCCATCACTCCTCTGCGCCATGCTCAGTGCATTTATTTCCCCATCGCTCCATTTGCAGAAGGATGAGGGAATGAAAAAGCAGTGCTACCCACAAGCTGATTCTGAGGATTCAGTGAGGGGATCCTCACCACAGCAGCATGCATTTGCCTGCCTTAAGCGGCTTTGCAATCGTTGCGAACACACTGGCTTTTGGGCCTTAGCCTCCTCCAGTCCAGTGGAGGTCACCTAGGGCTGAAGGAGTGATGCCTCAACTCGGTAGATGTACTTGCTTGAGAAGGCAGGGTTTGGGGCTTCCAGCCTGTGTGGCAGGAGGAGAAAGAAGCCCGCCGTCCACTCTGGGACTGCTGTTCTCATCTGTGAGTCACAGCTCGTGGGCCTGGGGACGCCTTGGCCTTGGAAGGGGGAACTTGCGCCTGAGCTGTGAGCAAACTTGGCTCTGCTGGGTGGTTCTCAGGCTCCCCTCTCGTTGCCAGGGGAGAGAGAGTCAGGAGGCTGTGAGGGACTATCAGGTTCTTATTATTCTGACGTGTTTATGGCAGCAAAATTCGTTAGGTCATTTACGAACTTTGCTTCCATTCTCACGCAGCTGGTCCTCTTTAGCCAGGCTGTGCATGATCGAGAAAGAATTCAGCACCAGCAGAAGCTGTGCTCCTCCTTGAGAAGAGGCTGTGCTCCTCCTTGAGACCAGAGAGGGGCTCCAACAGAAGCCCGGAGAGAAGCCGCAGGTGAGGTTGCCCAGTCATGGGCCAGGAGGATAAGGGGCAGAACCGACCCAGCTGGGTGGGGTTCTGAGCCCCAGCAGTCTTTGGGGTATAAGGCTCCCCCTTTGATCTTTGCTGGCACATCCACAGTTGTGATGAAGTCTGGCTCCGTAAAGAGAACCCCAGAGGACATCGAGATGATAACTGCCCATGGAGCAGGTGAAGGGGGCACTAATGGTGGTTTGGCATGTCTTGCTTTGATCAACTAAAGAAAAGGGTTTTTTTCACAGCAAACTAACTGAGTAGTGTCAGGCAAGGCTTCAGCAGCACTCAAGCCTCCAATGTGAAACAGACGTGGGCATGGCCTCATCTCTAACACATACCAGCTGTGGACCCTGAGCTTGAGTCCTCTCTGCCACCCAGCAAGGATATGGCTTCATCAGGTTTTGCTGGCAAGAGCACACAAGATGTGCCAGGTGCTAGAAGTGTCAAGTCATGTGTTCTTGTTCCCTTCCTATGCTTTCTTAATCCCTTAAATCCCTAATAGTTTCCTCTGTCCCCCTCAGGATCTCTCTGAATTGATGGTCTATGTTCAGAAAAATGACCGGGGTGGGGGTGGGGGAATGAACCATGTGGGAGGATAGTTGAGTACAGTTCCTCTTGTCTTGTCTGAAGTAGGTGTGAGAGAAGGACCTTGTTAAAGGGAAGCCATCTCCATGTTCTCCATGTTCTGGAAAAGGTTAGGAAAAGGTGAGATAAACTTGGAAAAGTTTTTTTTTTTTTTTTTGCTACCAGTGAGACCAGGTACAGGTGTGAAGATCTGACCTCCAGTAGGATAGATACAGGTTAGGTATAAGGAATATTCTTAATGGGGTTAGAAGGTGAAATAATGACAAGGATGTGATCGAAATAAGTGGTGCCTTTTCACAAGAGTGCTGTCACCATGGGAAGTTCATGTATGTGGTCTGAGAAGACTGCTCTCCACGGGGACACAGGGGATGGTTGACTTTCCCAGGTACAGAATCATCTGAGGAGGTGTCAACCCCTCTCCAAGTTCATCGGGTTGTGGCTCTTATCCACTGGAAAACCGTCAGAACTCATTTACTTTGCACATAGAAAAGAATTCCCAGAGACTTTATGCCTTAAAAGTGGCAAAAGTTGAACTGATGCAAAGATTCAAACTTTGACTTCCAGTCTAGGGATATGTGGAAGACAACATCCAAGATGGCGCCCAATGGTCCCGCCTGTCCCATTATCCACACACTTGTGTAATTCCCCCATTTTGAACATGGACTGCACCGCTTGCTGCCAGTGAATAAAATGAAGCAAAAGCAACTGGGTGCGGTGTCACCTCTAAGAGAAGGTAGCAAGAAAACTGGCTTCTCTCTTGGAGGCCTGCTCCTTCCCTCTCTCATTTTCATGTTCTCTCTCTAGGCATTTCAGGCTTATGTGCTGATCAGTACAGGCATTGCTCCATCCACAAAGGGGGGGTCTGCTATGGGAAGGACTAGATCCCACCCTTGCAGTGGGGAGGGGACACCTGGACCCTCAGGGAGCACACAGCCTGGGGTGCACATCAGCAGTCACTCACACACAGATGATTTCAGTTTCCCCACCCAACTCCAAGCCCATGAAGTCATTCAGCCTCGAAGCTGCTGTCCTCATCTGTGGTACTGCAACTGTTTGCTCAGTAGCCAGAATAATCAGAGCAGCTCAGTCTCTGCCAGGGTGAAAGGAAGGAGAAAGGCTAGGGGCTAGGTTCACCAGATGGGAGAAGGCTGGCCAGTCTTTTGGCTTTGTCTTCACCCTGAATGACAAAGCACCAACCACTGTGGGCTGCCCCTCACCATCTGACCTTTTCATCCCTGGGAGTCTGTGGTCTTAAGGGAAGAGTGATATAATAGCCCTCTGTTCTTAGTGGACTCTGCTGGGCTAATGAGGGACTTGTTAAAGCTCCGGGTGGACAAGGGTCCTCTGACGGTCAACATCTTCATTCTCCTGCCTCCAGGAAGGGCAGCTAATTATCAACGATGTGCGTCAGAGAAGCAATGAGAAGAAGGTGAATCTGATGTTCACTTAAGATGGACAGGAAGCGAGATTCGGGCTGCTTTGGTTAATAATTCTGGCTTCCTTGGTTAATAATACTGCATATCCCTGTCGGTCAGTTCTTCCTGCTTCTATTTTCACCCAAAAGTTCCCTGTTTGAGTCCAGGTCTTTATTCTAGTGAAGTCTCAGTTGTCCCTGGAGATGAAAGCCTTCCTACCTGTGACATAACTGCTGGTGGCCCCTGCCACATTAAACTCTTTCAAATTTCATCCTGAAGATTTTCATGAAGAACGGAATTTACCTCACCTAAATCTGGGCAAGGTGTGGATGGGGAGAAGGTGATGACGCATAGAGAGGTTAGGAGGTAATGACACATACAGAGGTTAGGCATTGCAGCTGTCTTAGCATCTGTCCTCCGAGGGTCCTTGGGTTTTATGTGACTTTGCTGCTACGGAGGAGGTGAGCACCTGAAAAAACTCTGAGGCGAGTGACCTAGAGATCACCTAGATAACAATACCAGAACCTCTGCCCGTTGTCTTATCATCGTTCGAAAGGTTTGAATCTATCATCTTGAATCATTAGACGGGCTTGACTGCTGGCTTTTCTGGAAAGAAAAGAAGACAAAAAAAAAAAAAACAACAACAACCCATCTCCTTCCTAAAAAATAAAGGAGAGTGAAAAAGCTCTTTGGGCTTGTTAAACAGGCTGTTATGAGACTTCTTGGACTTCAAATAGCTTTTACCAAATAACATTTTGTTGAGTTAAGTGTAAATGAATCAGAAACATATGGATAAAATTTCCTTGAAAATACACAAGGGCTTCAGAATCAAGGAGGGTCACCCTCATTCCCAGCCCAACCCGCCCCACTTCAGCCCCAGGCTTGGGAGTTGGGAGCAGCCCTCCCCCCCCCCAGCTCACTGAAGGGAGTGCTCACCCAGCGGCCACCCAGGGAGCTCCTCGCTTCTCCCCTGGAATTCTTCCTCATCTCTTGTGGTCTGGTGGCCAAGTGACTGGGGTGGGCTGAGAGAAGAAAGGTCAACTGGTGAGAGAGATGAATGAGAAGAGGAAGGGAGGTGTGGTGAGGTGGTAGCCCCCAGGCTGGAGCGTGGACCGTGTGCCTGTGCTATGTGCCACATTCACGACGCCATGCTGGCTTCTCATCTGGGATGCGCTTGAAAGCAGTTCAAGATGTTTCCTTCTTCTTCTTCTTCATTTTTTTTTTTAAGGCAGCATGAAATTCTCTTGACCCATGCTAGCTGTTTTGTGTTTTCCAGGTTGCCAGGGTTTTCTGGAGCCTGCTCCTTATTCTGGGTCAGCAATGTCTACTCCCCAAGAGAAGGCCCTTAAGAACGAAAGTTACACTGAGGGGCTGACTCAGCTGGTCAGAACACCTTACCCTGCCGCACACAGAGTCACTCTGCCCCCTGTGCCAGGGAAAGTAACCCCCCACCCCCAGGTGAGTCGAAAAGCCCCTTTATGAGCCTGAAGTTCTGTAGCCAACACAACTTCCTGATGATCTGATGGTGCAGCGTTCGGGGAGGTCCTTCCCACTTTCCCATCTGTTGTGGCCCTCCGTGTCTCCACAGGCTGGTGGCTGGCTCTTGCCCTGGCACAACTGACAGGGATTTACAGTTCCCACCTGTGGCAATCTCCATATTTTATCCTCACCACTCTCACGCTATCTTCATTTGTGTCCCATCAAACCATGCCTTGAATCGGGGATTGGGGTGCAGAATTGACTCATGAAGTGATTCCAGGAAGGAAAGGTCTGTATTGGTAAGTGGGGTGCCTGTGTGGAGACACTCTGAGAGGCTCTCATCTGCTGAGGAAGCCTGGAGATGTATCCACCCATTGCTATCCTCACTCTCTGCTCCTGGAGCAGCTCCCACACCGCTTTCAGCCTTCTCCTCATGCGGACAAGTCATGTTCCTGAAGTCAGAGAAAGTCTGGGGGTGAAGAGATGATGGGGACTCAGGAAGAGATGATGGGGTTCTCGTGAACTTCTACAGACACTAGGAATGACTCCACTCTTCCTCACACCCCTGCCTGCAGAGCCACTTCCGACTCTACTCTGGGATGCAGTAGGCAGAAGGAGCTCTTGTTCATGGGTCCCAGGGAGCTGAAGGTGTGGATAAGTGTTTGCACTCCTAGATGGGCTGCTGTTCAGAGCATCTGGCCAGGAGTGGCCATTCTTACAGGCTAGGGAGTGGCGGAGTCCTCCCCTCCTGGTTTCTGGCACCCCAGGGTTAAGAGTGACACAGCCACCCAAAGTCTGCTCTGCCATCTTTTTATTTCCCCTTCCTGGGAACACTGGTCAGCCTGGGAGCTAGGTCTTCGGTCTGTGAGGCCCATGGGAGAGGAAGAGAGGAAGAAAGACACAGAATGGCCTGCTTCCTCCTCTGACGGGCTGAACAGTGTTGCCCCCAAGAATGTCCTGAAGGAAGCTTCCTGTTCGGAGAGGCCAGGAATGGGGCCAGGTGGGACATCAGGGGGAAGCTGGGAAGTTTGTGTCTTTGAGGAAGATCCTGTCCAGTTTTGGTGGCTTCTGAGAGGGTTTCCTAGCCTAGGAAGATACCGTTTCTGTATTGTGTAACGTTGAAAACCTGCTCAGGCCACACCCATGTTCTTTATCCTTCAGCATCGGCTGAGCTCTGGCATAGAAAACACTCCCCTCAGGGGCCAACGGTCACCTCATCCCTCTCCTAGCAGGTGACTGAGCTGGGTGGGTGGACTGGCAATTAGTTTGCTCGTAAATTCCTGTCCTGTGAAGCTCTGGGGCCACTGAGGCAGAGGAGCGAAAGGAGCAGGAGAGGGGAGGAGCGGGAGCCCATTGGAGATGAATCACCCCTCGGTCACCTCTTTCTCCTCCTCAGATGATTCCTGCCATCACCACTTCCGAATTCTGATCCCTGGGCCTCAGTCAGCACAGGGCCTGTCTTGCTCAGCTTGGCTGGAAACAGATGCAGACTGACAGATGTCTCCTTCAGGAACTGAGACATCTTCACACCCCGCTTCCCACCCCTCCTCCCCCCAGGCGGCCACTCCCTTCCAGGCTCGCAGAGAGGAGTACCTCACAGGCTTTCTGAGATACCAGGCTTACATCCTCCAGTCTCTCCCCCACACTCCCTCAGCACAGCACCCCCAGCTGCTGCACCTCCTTTCCCTATGATAGCCCCTCCCTCCCCAAGCTCCCCAGGCCTGTCTCTGTGGGGACAGCTCAAGATTTCTCTGTGGGGACAGGACAGCTCCTGTCAGCAACCCGGCTCCCTCGCCCCTTCCTCTCACTCTGAAGGCTTGGTTAGGGAGGCAGTATGTCCTCTCAGGGGTTCTTTTCAGCTCTGCAGTACCCGCTCCCTCTTGCTCTCACTGTGGGAGGCAGTCTCCTTCCCCACCTGAAGGTGACCATGAGAGCCAGAGAGGACCACGTGGACGGAAGTGCCGCACAAACCACAAAGCCTCCAGAAAGAAGGGAACTGTGATGCTTTTACAGATGGGAGCTCAGGTCCTGAGGTCCTGGCAAGCTCACCTGCTCTGGAGACACCCTGCTCCATCAGGTCAGTGGTGCCCACACGACGGTGCTCCCAGGACACAAACTCTAGGTTCAAACTTCTACCAGTGAATGCTTTCACACCACACCCAGCACATGAGCTTACGAGCCTTTAATTGACGAGTCCACTTTCTGTCTTCCAAAGCACTTGGCTGGGGGGGTTCAGGCCCATGGGCTGATAGCTCAGAAACAGTTAGTAACTGGCTCCTCAGACAACAGTCCTTGGAGCTCTGGAGGTGAAGCCAGAGTTCTCACTACCCGAGGGGCTAGAATGCCAGCAGGTCCCACTGGCCAGTACAGCAAGGAAACCCCCTCCAGCAGGCAGTGTGGAAGGCCCCTCTGGCCAGCCTGAGGTTGTGGGGATGTGGCCATTCCCTCCCTGTCCAAAACCATCCTTTGTGGGCTGTTTGTTCCACCCCCTGCCACCCAGCACCCCCAGCACCCCCAGCTAACACACACATGTGGACTTTTCTGGCACCCTTTCTGGCTCAGGGCTCCCAGAGCTGTAGTGGGGCCTGGACAAGCTTCCGCTGGTGCACACGTTCATCCTGATGCAAGATCAGGCCAGCTGGATGAAGGTACTTCAAAGTGGGGCTGATGACGTGGTGTCAATTAGCCTGGCCAGTTCTCAAGAGGGAGCTGGGTCAGGATAGAGGAGAGAGGCAGTGGGGCAGGGGTTTGGCCAGGCCAAGGGTGAGCATTGCCATGGACAGTGACAAGGAAAAAGAGGGTCCAGATGAGGTCCCTCTTGACCCCTGCAGGAAAGGAGCCTGTGACTTCCCATAACCACTCTACTTTCAAGCTGATTGGCCTAAAACAAGGGTTCTCACTGCAGTCTTTGATGAGAGGTGTCTACTGAGCTAGCACCCCCGAGAGAAGCCTGGTGGGGGAGTGGAAATGATCACTCACTTACCCTCCTACTTTCAGGTCTCCTGGTAACTCCTGGGGGGATTTTCTGGATTTTTCTCCTGAGCTAAAGAGGACCTTTGATCTGGTTTCCAGTGAGTAACTGCCATGTGGCGCCTGGTTACTGTGGTGCGTCAACTGGCAGGGACGGGCGGTCACTGGTGGTCCGAGGGCCGGAGGTGCAGGGGACTGCAGAACTGCAGGCTGGGCCAGGCTCACGAGTCAGCTTCCAGGTGGGTGTGTGTTTACTGTGTTTCCAGGACCGTCAGAAAATATTCACAACGCCCAGTCTCCCTAGTGTCAGCATCCCCAGAGCTTTCCTCTCCACTCTACAGATTGTGACTCACACCTTCTCATTAGCCGATGAATGGACAAACGTCTCCATTATTGGGTCCCGATGGCTTCCATCCTCCGCCTTGAGAGGGAAAGTCTGGCGCTGTGGTCATTCCAGCTGACCCCTCGGCTGGGCTTAACTGTTCAGGTTGCTGTCTCATCCTTGTGGGCACCTGGCTGTGGGGTTTGGGCAGGGTGAAAGCCAGCAGCTGTCCAGGAGTATGGGCTAAAGAATGGCAAGAGGAAGGACCACACCTGGCAAAAGTGTTTCCTCTGTATGGACAGCCTGGAGGTGGCCACCGGATGCTCTTCAGGGAAGGCCTTGCTGCCTAGGGGTGGGCCAGGGGTCACAGATGGGTTCCAGCTGTCAGCTCCTTCGGGGTCAGCCTCAGCTGCAGAGAGCCCCTTTGCCCAAGACTGAGTGAGCCTGGGCCAGGTTCAGTGACCTGGTCACTCCCTACAGCAGGCTGAGGTAGGTTCACTCAGAGCTGCCCACCACCTGGCTGATCTTGTGGCTGCATTGAAGCTCCATTCTTCCCTCTACCCTTCCTTCTGCAAATGATAACCAGTAATGAACAGCACCACCCACACCTATCTCACAGGCTCATTCCAGAGAACCCAGCTGGGGTACCCTACATCATGGTGCTCCCACCGCAGGGAGAAGAGGCAGCTTCTGCTTCAGGCTTCAGCAATCCCAGCCCTCAGGCAGCTTGCGAGCCAGAGGGGCAAGAAGCAGGTGCAGCCCCCCCCCCCCCCGAATGCCTCCTGACGAACAAATCAGATCAGTAGCTGCCAGTGTGTGTCTCAGAGACAGTGGTCTCAAAGCCTCCAACTGCCCGGAACAAACACATTATGTCCATGCCTACCTCAGGGCCTTTGCACTTCCTGTTCTCTCGGCTTGGAGTGTGCGTTTTCTATCTAACCGCCACCTCTCAGAGAGCTTCTCCATGATTAAAAGGACCCTTTATCCAAGTCAGCATCACCCCATCATGTCATGTGTGGCTTGTCATTTCCGGTTACGTTGAAAATCAAAGACAAGCTATAGATGCTTATTTCCCCTGCTTGTCGTGCCCTGCTAAACATAAACCCCCCTGATAGCAGGGTCCTTAGACCTTGCAGGGTGTCCTATGCCAGTTTCCTAGATAACTCATGGAAATGGGCAAATATTTACTAATTGGAAGTAGCAGCATCTAGCTGGAATTTAAGAAAATTTGCATCTAAAATATTCATTCATTTTTTTTTCCTGGTTAAGTGATACCGGTTTTCACTTGGAACGGGGATAGATAAATTTTTCTGCAAAAAATTTTGAGCTTGTTGGTAAGTGTTTTTGACTTTGCTGCCATAACGTCTCTATTGCAATCATTTAACGCTGCTGCTGTGGGCAAAAGTAGCCACAGACAATATGTAAATAGCTGGGCATGGTGGCACGCGCCTGTAATCCCAACTACCCGGGGGATTGTTTGAGTCCAAGGTACCCCGGGCAATGAGAGTCTGTGGTTCCCTGGGCAACATAGCTAGTCTCTAAAAAACAAACAAGCAAACAAAAACCCAAACAATATGGAAACAGATGAGCATGGCTGTATTACAACAAAACTGCTTAAAGCAGGTGGCCAACAGGCTATTGTTTGCTGCTGCTGCCTTAGAGTAGTAATATAAAATTTCCCATAAAATAAAATTTATTGAAGTAAAAAAGGAAGTCTATGGAAATAAGATCATTAACTAAATAGTTTTACAGAAACCATATGCAAATTCCTGAAGTTGAAAAGAACTCCTTTCTAATTGTCCTTGCCTCATCTGTGGCCGCAGCTGCCAGGGTGAGGGAGGCTGCAAAGAGAACCTCCTTCAATTGACTGTGGCCAAACTTTGTGGGAAGCTCACACTTAGCTATTCCCAAGAGCCTGGCAGAAACTGGGTTCTGCTTTTTCTCCTGCTGCTGTCACTCTGCACTACATCCTTTCCACCCCTGACTCTGGTGTGGGTGTGAGGGACCCTCCTAAACTTCTCTCGCTGTTAATCAGGCCGCTGGGCTTGAATATCCCAGGGTCAGCGTTAGTCACGGCCACACTCACCTAGCTCAGATACTCCCTGAGTTTACATACAAACATGGCAGGGCTCCAGGAGACAGGCGTGGTTGGAGACAACAGCTTGCAGGCCTGAAACTCCTAACCCTTTGGGGGCAGGAATAGTTCAGATCTGTGGAACACTTACCTTGAATCAAGCCTGCTTCATGTGAATGAATAGATTTGATCTCACAGTCATCTTATAATATTATCAGTCCCATTTTACAGATGACAAGACTGAGGACAGGCCAGGTTGTTCAGCTTAGCAAGAGGCAGATGAAGTGTTCAACACTGCTCTATATGGCTCTACAGGATCTCTCTGGGGTGTTTCCGTCTGGGTTCCTCTAATAGGAAGATACATTCACTCTTTTTTCTCCGTACCGTTAAGAGAAATATTCATCCATTTATATGTTTATTAAGTTTTTTTAATTGATTACATATATACACACATATGTTTCCATATACATCAATATCTACCCTGAGGTCCTTCCATCACACCATCACCCTTGCACCATCTTAATCTCCTGTGTCCTCTTCCTCCCCAGCCTCCCCGATCCCTCCCCCGACCCCACCCCCCGCCATTTATCTTTTTATTGAACTGAAATTCACATCACCATTCACATAACTGGTATGCCATTCAGAAGCAGGAGTACACCCCAATGAGAGGTAAACACAACCTCTCTAATCTCCCACCATTGCCAGTGTTTATTTGCTTTCTATCTTTATGGCTATTTCTATCTATTCTGGATATTCCCTACACAAGTAATCATGTAATATGTGATCTTTTGAGTTTAGTTCCTTCTACTTCAAGATCCATCCGGGTTGTAGCAGGTATTCATTACTTTGTATGACTCAATGATGTTTGATTGCATATGTGTAATGCAATGCAACTTGCTTATCCATCTATCTGTGGATGGACATTTGAGTTGTGTTGACTACTGTGAATATTACTGCTCTAAACTTTCCTGGGAAAGAATTCTTTTGAGTAGCAGTTTTCAGTTTTTCTGGGTATATACTTATGAGTTAGAATTACTGAGTCACACGTGGTAATTCTGTTTTTAAGGTTTTGAGTAATTGTTTTCCTGGGTTGCACCAGCAGGGAATGACAGTTCCTGCATCTCCACTTCTCCAATATTTATTAATTTCTACAATTTTCTTTCCTTTCTTCCCACTAATGTAGCTATCCCAGAGGGTAGAAGTGACATTCTGACTTTTCTACATTTCCTTACTGACCAGTGGAGGCTGAACTCGTTTCCAATGCCTCTAGTTGATTTGTACATCTTCTTTAGAGAAATGTTTATTCAAGTCCTTCGCCCATTTTCAAAATTGGGTTATTTTCTATAATAGTTGGATTGTAATAGCTCTATATATTCTGAATTTTCAACCCTGATCAGATATATTCTTTGCAAATATTTTCTTTCATTTTGTAGACAGACTGTCCTTTAACTTTTCTGATATTATTTGATGCAAGAAATTTTTAATGTTTATGAAGTGTGATTTATTTTTGTCTTTTGTTGCATATTTTCTTTGTGTGCTTCCACTGTCAAATCCTATAAGTATTTACCTTTGTGGTTTCTTCTCTTAAAGCTTTAGTTTTAACTGTCATATTTAGGTTGCTGGGATACCCTCCCAGATTTTTTTTTTTTTTTTTTGAGACTAGGTCTCATAATTTTTGCCCGTGGAAACACAGGCTCTCGTTGCCCGGGGTACCACAGACTAAAGCAATCCCCAACCTCAGCTTCCCAGGTAGCTGGGATTACAGGCGCGTGCCACTATGCCCAGCTATTTTTTGGAACTAGGTCTCGCTACGGGCCCCAGGCGGGACTCGAACCGCAATCCCTAGCCCCGGCCGCTTCCTAGGCTGAAGCTTACAGGCATGAGACACCATGCCTGGCCTTACCCTCCCGGTTTTAAAGATGACCTGATACAGGCTTTGTTAGAGAAGGGCAGGAAGATTTCAGCAGAGGTCAGCCATTTCAGGTGAAAGTGCTGTGAATACTGAGATACTGAGAACCATGGTGTGTGTGCAGGCATATGCACACACACAGAAATGCATGCTCTCAGGTAACACATGCCAAGTTTTTCAGTCCATGTCAGCATAACAAGTCTCTAGGCAGGTCTGCTGCCTCCACACCTATCCCTGTGCAGAGATGGGGTACGAGTAGCCTGCTCAGGATCCCACATGTACCATTTTACCCAAAAGACCAAGTAGCCAAGGTCTCTGGCTGGACAGAGAAGGAGACAGAGCTCAAGGAGTTCATTTTTCTGCCTCTCCTACTCTCTTGCATGGTGACTCTAGAAAAGGAAGAGGTGACTTGCCTTGGTTTCCAATCCAAGGGGTTGAGGACTAGGAGATCTGTGTTGTTCAAAATGAAGCAACAGCAAAACTCAGCAGACACCAGCCATTGTATATCCAAGGGCCCCAGTGTCAAAGACCAGTGTCTTCATGAGAGAGACTTCCAGACCTTCCTAGTTCCTTCCATTCTGTAGCCTTGCCTTGGCCATCAGGCATGGATGAGCACTGCTGTGTGTCTGGCATCTAGGTTCTGGGGGATCATTGTAAAAATGAGTTCTGCACCTGACGGGGACTGTGGCTTCTGGTCTCCAGAGCCATCTTTCTTTTCCCCTCTATGCTTCTATGGGGATTCAGAGAATAAAATAAAGTGTCAACTGAATAAGATCTGGAGTGATCACTGATAGGGCAGAAGTCAGCAGGTAAGGAGGTTACATTTCCAGTATAAGAAGGAGAGAGCTCAGCCAAGGGTTTTCAGTGGGGACACTTACTCTATGTGGGGTAGGAAGTGCGCCCTGTTCTCTGGGACCAGGGTGGAATCTGGCCAAGTCCTATGGGCCAGAGAAGCAGCGGGCTGACAGCTGCCTCTCAGGAGGGTGGACAATCATAAAAGCGGATGGTGCTCTGGGCGGGGAATGACTGTGTGGAGTTTCAGAAAATAGCTACCACTCCTAGAACTTGAGTTCCACAAACACATGTGCTTCAAGTTCTGAAACTCTTCTCCCCAAAAGCACTCAGGCCCTGACCTCCAGAAGTCAATGAAATCAGTCTAGGCAAGGAAGAACAAGAGCTCCCAACTCTCCCCACCACCCGAGGGGTGAAGGGCAAGGAATTGTGGATCAAGTTTGAAAGCAACCTTTGATTTCTCGTCCTGCTTTAGTTTTTGTCCACTAACATTTTCATCGTGATAAAACATACATAGAGTGTTTCAAGAGCACGTGTCATCATTGCACAGCTCAACCCCTGTCTCCATAGGTCTGTTCCCCTGTAGCTGCTGCCTGGATGAAGAAATGGCCCATTTCCAGCACGCGAGCAGATAGATTCCCAGGACACACTTGCTGGACATACAGGGCCCACATACAGGGCCCCATGCAAGTAAAGTCCCACGTGTGGTTCTCTGCTGTGAACGTCCTGACATTCTTCATCATTGAACATGGAGTCTGCGTCTTTATTTTGTACAGGACCCCGATCACGGCCACTGTCTTTCAAGACCCACGTTGAGTTCTAGCTCCTCCAGGAAGCATTGCCCGGTCCCAGCTGCTCTGGGTTCTCCATCGGGGTTCTCTGTGCACCCCTCACTGCTCAGCCGCATTCCTTACACTCTGCTCTTGCTCCCTGCCCTTGCTCTATGGGTCTGCACTCATGGGGTTCCTGGGAAAGCGATTCCATCTGGGCTCTGTGACGTGGTGCGGGGAGGACTGTTCCCTTGCAAATTTCATCTCTTCCTACCTGCAGGCTTCTTTGTTTATCCTGGAGCCCAGGGGCTCTGTCAGGTGGCACCGTGGGGAACTGTTGCTGCCTCACATTTCCTCCTGACCCTCTCTGTCTCCAACCAGATGGCGTGGATCCCCCCTCCAGGATTCTAGAATGTTAAGGTGAAAGGGACCCGAGAAATCATCTGGTTCAATCCCTCTCTGGGTGGGGAGGTCAGGGAGACCTCGGTCCCGCTCCAGGGCACACAGTTTGTGGGGGGCCCAGCAGGGAGAGCAGTTGCCCCCACCCCTTCTTCCCTTGCTCTTTGCACAGATGTAGACCCTTCCTGCAGCGCAGGTGGGAGGTAACCCTGCCCTGTCTGGAGCAGCTGACAGCACTCTTGCAGAGCCCGGCAGTCCATCAACCCGATTGGCTTCCGGCTTCCTCTATGGAATGGTTCCCTGGAGCCCCCCTGAGAAGCTTCAGGAACCAGCTGCCTGTCAGCCACCTTATTAAACTGGTTTCCAGATGTCTCCACCTCCAATCGAGGAAGCAGGAGGAAGGTGGGGGCCGGGAGTTGGTCCCTTAAGTGAGTCTGCTGAGTCCTTAATAAATAACACGATGCGCTGGTGGAGCAGGTGGTCTCGGTCGTGGGGTGATCCAGAGGGTGTCTGCAGTGAGGCTTTGCGTGACAGCCCAGTAGACCGACCGGGATATCTGGGGACAAGGACCAGAGAAGAGAGAGAGATGAACAGACAATTGGAGACTGAAGGGGCATGAAGAGGGGGCCGCTCATGCCAAGGCATCAGAAACAAGGGAAAAGGAAACAGAGAGAGAAGGAACTAAACCCCCCAAGTTTGCCAAGTGTGAGCCGCCAGGGCCCATCTCCTAATGAAGTCCACAGTCAGTCCCTGAGGATGTCTGATGGTCACGTCCTGCGCTGGGTGCTGGACAGAGACCAGCTCATTTACCCTTGGTAGCAACCCCAGGGAGTAGACACTGTGATCGTGCCCATTTCTCAGACAAGAAAAAGGAGGCTCAGAGAACTTAGGGAACTGCTCAAAGTCACACTATAGTAGGGAAGTCGGGTTCCCACAGTTAGGTCTGTAACGCTCCACTCTTCTCGGTGGTCACACTAACCAGTCTCCAGGCTCTGTTCATTCCACATAGGACACAGAAACTAGCTGGTTGGCACCATTTGAACCCAGAATGGGAGTTCTACCCTGGGCCCTGGTTCCACGTTCCCTGGTTTCAGTTACCGTAATCAGTGGCAGCCTGAAAATGCTATGTATGACAAGATGTTTTAAGGGAGAAAGAGAGGAGAGAAGCCACATTCACAGGGCTTTCATTATACACAGCATATTGTCAAATTGTTCAATTTTACTATGAGTTATTGTTACTTATCTTTTGCTATACCTGGCTTATACATGGCGCTCCATCATAAGCACACATGTGTAAGAAGAAACATAAGCACCTGTAGGGTTGGGTACACTCTACAGTTGCCACTGGGTCTTAGAGTATGTCTCTGAGGGTAAGGGGGATGCTGTGTCACCCTAACAGAGTGATTTTGAACCTGCCTGAATATGGGCACAGATGAGAAAGACCAGGGCCAGAAGTACATGGATCTTCCCAACTCGCATGCAGAAATACTCTGACTGCCTGCCTGGATGTATCTTCTTCGACAAGACGACAGAAACAACCAATTTCACTTTTTTTTTTTTTTTTTTTGCTTCAGTGATGGCAACAAACTTTTCTGTGCACATGAGGAAGGGGTGGATTGATTTCCTCAGGCTGCCGTGAAAATTGGTGGCTTCAAACTCCAGAAATTTGTTCTCATGGTTTTGGAGGCCAGAAGCTTGAAATCAAAGTGCTGGCAGGACCCCACTCCCTCAGAATGTTTCCTTGGCTCTTTCTTGGTGTCTACTGGCTCCCATCCTTGGCATCCCTGGTCTTTTTATTTTACTTCACTCTATTCCTTGTCTTACAGCTGTATCTCTCCAATCTCCGCCTTTATCATCCGCTGGCCTGTCTTGCCTTCCCTCTTTGTCTCTGAACTCATGAAGATGTCAGCCATTGCATTCAGGGCTCACCCTAGTCCAAAATGACCTCATCTTCGCTTGATGACATCTGCAAAGACCCTCCAAATAAGGTTACCTTTGTAAGTTTGGGAGCTCAACTCCCCCCATTGCACTGGGGATACAAAAGAAGTGGATACATGAGGGAAAGTAAGAATAGAAATGAGCAGCAAAGGTCAAGTGTGTAAGTCATGAATGTCTTCAGAATACATAACTGTAGTTTAGGGTTGATCCCTCTCACCTGAGCCCTGATTCACCTGTCTATTGTTATCCGCCTTCTTGACCTGACAGCCCAGTCCTTACCTCTCAGCATCCCACGGGGCTTCAGAGTTGGGATGCTTCTAAAGTTGTTTGTCATCATATTGGAGGTGAATATTCTGTTCCACTCAGAGCTGACTATTTCCATCTGCTCTTTCCATGGGGATCTGAGGGTCTAAGATAGTCTTAAGAACCCCGGAGTGAGTGTCACAGCTTTTCAAGAGCAGTGCTACGAAGAATACAGTGCTCCTTCCCCCACATTCGATGGTCAAGTCAGTCTTCAGGCTATCTGGATTCTGGGGGTGGGGGTGGGGGGAGGGAACTAGGTCTTTCCTCTCCATGTGGCCAGCCTGGTCCGCCATTTATAGATTTTCATGTGGGATCTTGAGTTTGGGGACCGTCCCTTCTCCACAAGCCACAGGAGCCCAGTCTTGGCACCCTCCCTCCTGCAGCTGAGCAGACACTGAGTTCCTCCTGTGGCAGCTCTGATCTTAAACCAGTCTTCTGCAGACAGAACTCCAGAGTCTGGTGAGTGAGCCAGGGGTCCCAGACTCAGACGTAGACAAAGAATCAGAGGACCCCTCTTAGGGTGGTGAGAAGGGGGTGGCTCTGCTAGAAGTGGTATCTGGCTGGTTGCCAGCAAATTCAAGCACTGATATATCTGTATTCGGCATCATTCTCAAAGACATCCATGTAGTAACTTGCTCAGTATTCTCCACAAGCTGATGACACAAGGACTGCGATGATGCCCATTGTACAAAAGAAGAAACTGAGGCACAAAGAGGTTAAGTGACATGACGAGGCTCATGCTGCTGGGAAGTGAGGACCAGCATTCAGACCCAGGCAACCTGGTTCAGGGGTCATGAGATCCTAGCAAGATGCTGAAAGTGACCGTGTGCCTTGCGAACCTTGGGGCTTATGGCCACTCCAGGGAAGTAACAGGTCCACCTCGGCATGACCGAGTTGATTTATCTTTAGTAAGAAACCATTCATGTGTTTGCAGAGGTCTCGTGTTAACCGCTCTTGCCATCGGTTATCTTTTTACAGCAACATACCTTTTATCTCCCAACATGCCTTAGGGCTCATATGCAAATGAAGCCAAATCATTCTGGTTTACATTACAGCTAAATTATTGTAAATGTGGGGCTGTTAATGTCCACTCAAAAGACCAGCTCTGCCCTGCATCCAGCGGGTGGGTGCAGCAGTGCTGAGCATCTTTAATTTTTATGGATTAAATTGTCTTATTTCTGTTCTTGGATGTAGTCCCCATAAATGCCCCATCACCCATCAACTGTCACCACCATCCCTTGTGCTCTTCCCTCCCCTGTTTCAACCCCTCATCCTCCTCCCCACCTGCTGAATACCTCAAAGCCAGTTTGCCTGTAAGCATTGTCTTTTCTCTTTTTTGAGCCTTTGTTTGATTTCCCCATTTTCCTCCTATAAGTGAAACCATCTGATGTTTTTCTTACTGACTTATTTCACTGAGCATACTTTCTTCTAGCGCCATTCTTGTTGCAAATGGCCTAACTTTATCTTTTTTGACCGTTGAGTGAGTAGTAGTCCATGTGTATACACACACCACCTTTTTGATCCATTCATCTGTTTTGGGGTATTAAGGTTGTTTTCATATCTAAGCGATTCTAAGTAATACTGCCATATACATAGGAGTTCTTGGCTAGATTCCTAGGAGTAAAATCTCTGGGTCATATGGTAGATCCATTTTTAGTAATCTTAGGGTCCTCCACCCAGGTTTCCATAGTGGTTGGACCAGTTTGCATTCCAACCAGCGGTGTAGTAGGTTCCTTTTTCTCCGTGTCCTCATCAGGATCCTGGGCAACTTCATGCGGCCATCTCAGCACCGAGTTGTCTGCTCTGAGTCAGCAGGGACTCAGAAAGGGAAAGTATGCTGGGGGATTCCCATCAAGGCCCCCGTGTCTCCCAGCCCCACATCCTGACTAATTGTCTGTATTTCATATTTGCCCTTCTAACTGATCTTCTTCCTGAGTACAAACAGAGAACCTCAAGGAAGGAATAACTGGTCTCTTCTGGGCATCTGCTCCCATTGGCTGTTATGAAACTCCCTGGCAGAGGTGAGCACGATGGTCCTGGCGTCACGTAGAATCTGTTTATGGCTCTTTGGCCATCGCCTTCCTCCTGCCGTGATGGCAGATGGCCTGTATTTTCAATAATTAACAAAAAAAAGTCAGAGGGAAACAAGGCTCAGCAGGAGGCATTTGGACCCATGCAGGCAACACAATTGAGCTGTGAATTCTTTGGACACTGGAAATGGTGTCTTGCCATTGAGCATGCCTGCAGCCCGTGCCCTTCCAGGAAATCTGCGAGTGCCTCGCACAATCTTCCTCCGCAGGTCCTGGTGACTGGCTGGGAACCCTGGGCAGCCCTGACCACCTTGCACTGATAAGAGACTGGGTTGACAATTTGTGCGCCCCCCTCCCCACCCCCAGCTGCAATCTGCTCTGAGCCTCACTATAGCCCCAGAAAGCATACATCCCAAACAACAATGCAAACAGCCTTAAGACCGATTTTAAATCATTCAGCAAGAAAGGAGTAGATGTCCAGCCTCATGGGACAGGCAGAGACCTCTGAAGGACAGACGGTGGGGACCCTGGATGCAGCTGGATTGTTCTAGGGGGTGGAAGTCACTGCTCATTCATTTGTTGTCCATTTAGTGGAGGAACCGAGGAGGAAGGGCTGGGCTGGGCTGAAGAGCCAAGGCCCCGAGTCTTGGCCAGATAGCTCTGAGTCAGTGGCTTTTGCCCAGTCATTGGTGGCTGGGAATGAGCATTCCAGCGACCGACGGAGCAAAGAAAGCTACCCGCCGTGGCCCTCCCCTGCCCACTGCCCCCAACCTTTGCCCTGGTTGATGCTGGGTCCCACCAACCAGCTGCCACCAGGGGCCAATCAGCCCAGCAGATGGTGTGAGGAGGCTGGGAGGGGATCACGTCAGCCAGCAGCAGACACAGCCACCACTGTGAATCTGGGACGTTCTGTTCCCGAGGCTCCCTCTCCCCCCTTGCCTCCCTCCATCTCTTCCTCATTCATCTAGCTTCCAGGCTCTTTCTTTCTTGCCTTCCTTTTCTCTTTTCTCTCCCTCCTAAGGGCCACACCCTTTGCCTTCTCTCTCAGGCTTTGCAGTGTTTGGCAAAGAAAGAGGGAGGGGCTGAGGTCAGGGGTAGGACCTTCACTGTAGTGGCCTGGGCCAGCGGGCTCGCTTTCTTTGGCATCCTGGCTTCCTGACCAGAGCTGTGGGAGCGAGGAGGCTCCTGCTCCTGGTGACAGCTGCGGCCAAGCCCCCCGCTGACTGTGTGCTGAGTGGAGGCCAAGGGCAGAAAGGCCTCAGGTAGCTCATCAGCCTGAGAAGGCCAAGCTGAGAATCTAATGCCCTGGACTTCATTCCCTGTTGCAGATGCTCCTCGAGCTGCCAGTCCAAGCCCCTGCTGTTGGTAGGGGAGTGTGGCCACGCCTCTGTCCAACCACCTGATCGATCCTCTCCTCTTTCTGAAAACACTGTCACACTGTCAGGACTCAGGCTGGTCTGATCCTTGCTGTAACTGTGGCCTCAATCTCCCCCGTCCCCATGCTTTCTAGAATCTCTACCCCTTGGGAGC
>PVHY01004737.1:51208-90700 GCA_004024945.1 Uropsilus gracilis
AAAAAAAAAAAAAAAAAAAAAAAATCCCTGCAGGGGAGGGAAAGAAAAAGGGTTTTTCAAAGAAGCCCCAAGTTCAGTTGTCTCAGTTTTTCCTGGGCTCAGCTAGATACCCTGGCTCTTCTATAGATCCTAAAACTGCACAGTCTCTAGAATGTTCTTAGAAGTGGGAATGTTCTACCACTGCATTGTCTGTGGAATGTTCTAGAACGGTGGACAGATTCTATATATGTCAGTCCCTAGCTACATGTAGATACTGTGATAGGGAAACTGAATTTTTTAAAAAAATTTATTTAATTTCAAGTAATTTAAATAGTCATATGCTGCTGGTGGGTGCCATGCTGGGCAGTTCTAAGACCTGGAGAATCTTGGGAACAGTAGCATTTGACAAAGCACATTTACAAATCCTGCTTCAAGCCCCGCTCGTAACATGCAGATCAGCACCTGGCAAAGTCAAGGGTTCCAATGGATGAATGGATTCTTTCTTTCATCTGCAAAGCCACAGTTGGATGAGGATGCTGTTTTCTTCCGCATTCTACAGATGAGGAAGGGTGACACTCGTGAGATTACGTCATTGACCTGAAGTTCCCTGGTTGTCTGTGCTGGGACAGGCTTGGCCTATGTGACTCCAGAACTCTGCTTTCACAAGTACATCTTGGCTTGCTCAAAAATCTAAGACTTGGATTCTAATCTGCCTCTGCTACTAGCCAGCTCTAGCCTCTCTGGACTTCTCTGTGGATGGAAAGGGTAGAAGCAGGTACCACAGTGCCCAGAGACTCGGTTCTGCTTATTCGGTTCAGATGGGACTCAGGACTGTGTCTGCACCGAGGAGCACCAGGGTGCAAGGAAACTGTAGCAGAGAGAAAACCATTCAGCCAGCGGCCCTGGGCAGGGTTCTGGGGCAGAGCGCATCTGAAATGGGTCTTGAGAGAGGGAGGGTTCTGGGCATCAGAGACAGGGCAGTGAAGAGCATGTTGTGTTCAGCAACTTTTCTGAAATCTTTTCTAGAAACTGCCTGAAGAAGTATTTCCCCAGGCTAACAGGAAGCTTCCAAAAAGAGCCTGGGATGAAGAAGCCTAACCTTTGTTCTGTCTCTTCTGAACTGGCTAGATGATTTCCAGCTCCCTCCCCCCCACCCATCTAGGGGTTTGTCCCTGAGGCTGACAGCTCACTAGACTGTGTGACTTTAACATGTCCCAGGGCACGAGCATCCACCCTGCTCTGTCTCCAGGCGTGCCCAAGCTGTTGCCTAAAATCCTCCAGGCAGCATTCCTGGCCCCGACACCCCCACTCTGGGCTCTCATTCCCAGACTGTCTTATTCCCTTGGAGCTTCCTCACCCCCCCCCTTCTTGCTGGCAGATGCTGATGCTGCCTGCCACTGAAGAAGTCAAACCTTGACTTCAGCTGGAGCTTGTAGATTGGCGCCTGTGCTCCATCCAGGCAGAGAGACCCCTGAGAGCTGCTAGAGTACCAGGAGCTGAGCACTAGCCCCTGAGGCACCCCCAGATGTGCATGGAAGGTCTCCCTTCAAGAAGGCTATAGTCCAGGAGAGTTCAGCTAAGACACGCCCCTCAAATACCTAGATATAGAGTAGGTGACCCATGTGGGCATGATGGGGGCTAGATGAGCCGATTTAGTCTTGCTCCATCTACGTAGCTCCAAGACATGAAAACACCAGCAAGATGGACCCTAAAACCCCTACTGCAAAAAGAAGTTGGCACCTGGATTTCAGGTTGATATATTCTAGTTTCTGCAAAGGTGTGCCAACCACCTAAGGTGCGTGAGCAAAGCATTCCTTTCCTCCCGTACATTAGCTGAGTCCTCAACGGTGTAGCTGAGTGCTCGGAGAAAGGAAGGGCTGATGCTGTGGCCCTGGAAGTAGCTGTTATTCCTTTGGTCACACAGGGTTGTGAGGCTGTTTTCCACCTTTGGGATGGGCCCAGGCTGTGTTTGTGCCCAAGCAATTAACCAGATAATTATCCCTTTGGAACATTAATCACAAAACCACATCAGCATGGGAGTGATGGACGCTTGTGCATTTACTCACTGCTCTGGGGGATTTGAAGGGATGGGTTCTTTCTACCTTTTGCCCCTTTTCCCCTGAGGGTAGAAAAAGGCACTGGTAAATATTTTCCTTCATCATGAAGTCTGAGACTTTTGGGCCATGGCAAAGTTGAAAACAGGGTTTGGGACTTTTCCTAAGGTCTCTACCTCACGAGCACAACTGCATTCGGTTTGCATGAATCCCAGGTTTGTAGGCTCTTGGTTATTGCTAGAGTGTATTCAACAGCTTGTGGATAGTAGGTATAAATGTAGATTGAGTTGTATTCTTGGCAATGTATTAGCCAGTGTTCTCCAGATAAATAGAATGGATAGGATACATGTCTGTACATGTCTGTACATAAATACATGTCTGCACATAAATACACATACTTGGGAAGGGAAGACAGAGACCAAGAGAGAGATTTTAAGGAATTATTCTATGCAATTGTTGAGGCTGGTAAATCTGAAATTTTCAGGGAAAGCCAGCAGAATGGAGGCCTAGGGAAGAGGTCATACTGCAGTTTCTATTTCTGGGAATCTTAATGTTTTCAAATGACTAGATGACTTCCACCCACATATGGAGGGAAATCTACCTTACTCAGTCTACTCACTTAAATGTTAGTCACATCATATCTTCACAGCAACATCTAGACTGGGATTTAGAGCAAATAAGCAGGTTTATAGCCTAGCCAAGCTGACACATAACATGAGGAGGGACCATATTTGTTCTATAGCAGATTGAATTCTATCAGTGTTGTAGATGACACAAGTGCCAAACAGATGCCCACGCAAGGCTGTTAGAAGGCCATGGCCAGCGATCAGAACAATCATCCTGATAATAGTCTTCTTAGAGCCATTCCATTCCTTTGACCTCGTTATTTTTTGCTCATTTGAGTATTTCAACACTCACAAATTGATTGAATAATTGGTACTCAAACTAAGTACCAAATTAGTTTGATTTTCTGCAACAATCCCGATCAATTGTGGGTATGATAAACTATGAAGCAACCCAAGGTTGAGCTCAGCTTGGTGGGAAAGAATGTGCTGCTTAATGACCCACATTTGTTGTGGGAGCAGTTATGGGGGCTGCTGGTGGTGTTTCTGCTTCCTATTTGCCATTTGTGGTCAAGACCTAATCTTTATTTGAAACGAGAGACAAGTTCAGAGAGGAGAAATGCTTTGTATAAGTTCACAAGCAAGTCAATGTTAGCTTGAGGAAGAGAAAGGAGGAGTCCAGTCCTCTACCGCCTGGTGGAGTTTCCTCTTCAAACAAGAACCACCCAGTGGATGCCATCGCGGACCAGCAATTTCCTTACTTCCCTTATGACTTTTTTGTTAAGATCTACTTTCTCTCGTTTAAAGGAAGCACATATCATAGAACTGTGGAACTACTTGCTAAACATGAACCTCCACATTTTCCACTGATGTGTTTTAATTATGTGGAATCTCAATGAAAATGCATAATCTTGAATCAAGATGCTTAAGATGGTCACCTCTCGCCCACATGGTTCTTGACTACTTAAAATATAACTCCTGTAACTGTGGAACTGAAACTAAATAGAATACCTAAAAAATGTACATTTAAATAGCCACATGTAGTAGCCAGTCATCACTACTGTATCAGATCACACAGATCTAGAACATTTCAGTACTTCAGAATATGAAACAGAATCTACCTAACCAAATGTCCAATTTATCTTTCTTTCTTTGCTCTTTCTGTTCCCACCTGCCTAGTTTTTCAGAGACTAGGCATAAATAAGACTTTCTGGTGTTCCCAAGGCCCAATTTCTTTGACCATCTTATTTTATTTTAACTTATTTTAATTCTTTAAGCCTCCTTTAATATCTGTTCAGACCAGACCTAGACTTACTTGAGGGAGGATCAAAGAACTATAATCCAGGAAACCCTTTCTGACTGGGTCAGGGTCTGGAGAAGAAGATACACAGATGCCAGATGGGGAACCCCTTGTCCTTTATGGGTGAAACCAATAAATTTCATGAAGTTGCGTTTTTGTATCTTCATGGCTTTAAAATACCAAACCTTCACTCCTGTTCTATCTCTAAGTTTACATTTCTTGATCCTCTCTTTCCTGAAGCCAGCTCAGGCTTGAACAGTCTCCTCTGGTTATTTATTCCGACCTTCTGAACTCAGCTTGGACATAAAGAGAAGCTTCTGTGTCTCCTCCTGAAATCCCATTTCCTTGTCCTTACTCCCCTTTGTAAACTTGACCACTGCAGTAACACTGCGTTTTAGTACAAAGATTACAGGGTATGGGTTTTCACCTCCAGCTCTAACCCTCATACCTGGATGACGGAGAGAGGCTACTTAAAATCCCCGTGCCTCAGCTGCCTCATTTATAAAGCAAGGGTGATACTAAAAACAGGAGGGTAACAACCGGTGCCAGGAGGATTATCTGCATAGTGTTTAGAAGCCTACCTAACACCAACAGCTCCCATGTGGATACGAAATAGAATTGCTATTGCTATTGGATTGTTGTGTATTTACTTGCTTCCTCTAACAGACTGCAAACTCTTGGTGGGCAGGCAGGCACTCAGCGTGGTGACTGGCAGGTTTTAGGACTCCATGGATCTTTGTTTAGTAAGTTCCTTCACACCAGCCCTTTCCACTTCTTTCGATCGTCCCTATATGAGCTTTCAGATCAGGCCTGGACTCCACCCTGGCTGCACCCCTCACTGCCTTCTGTATCATTTCACTCTGTTGATTATCCTTTTCTGCGTCCTTTGGCTAATGGGGTCTTTTGGGGGCGAAAGAGTCCACTATCTTATTTTCAGCAAATCCTAACACCCATTGAGTCTCTGTACCAGTTTGAAAGCTGGGCCTGGGGAAGACATCCAATAAAAGACTTAAGAAATTTCCCGGACAGGACTCCTCTCCCTGGAGGAAAGTCCCGGGACTGCAGATGTGAGAGCCTGGGTTTATTTTCCATGACACATTTCCTGGGCACCTGGGCCAGGAAGTAGCGGGTAAGAGGAGGCTGTCGTTGCCCTCTCCCTGAGGGATTCTGGGGGGTGCACTCTTCCCTGCCACCTTGGCTGTGATTATGTGAACCAGCTTTGCCTTCTGCCTTCCTCCCCTCCCTTCTCCTCTCCTGCCATAGAGGTGACTTCATCCTGACTTTGACCTTTTCTCAGTTCTCCACCCCCACTGCATCATAGTGTGCCAACAATTGTCCAAGTCAGAGACTGAAAGGCTGTGTCTTACCTTCTCCAGAAGTTCCTGTCTCAGGGACAGGGTCATAGCTGTTTAGTATCAACATGGCCTTTAAGGACCAGGCAGCACAAAGGAGGAATTCCACCTACCCCAGCCCTTGGGGCATGAGCACACCATCTTGCCCTGCGAGCTGCTCCCCAAAGCATGCACCTAAGGAAGAGCAGTTCCGTCTGGACCCTCCCTGGCACCCCTTTCCTTTGCTCAGCACTCTGTCTTTCTCACTCTCCTCCTGGAAACCACAGTGCTGACCTCACATTGCCTCTAAAGAACAGGCAACCACTGGGATACCCACAAGTCACAGCTGGTTAATAGGAAAAGTCAACTGTGGCTTCATTTATCATCTTAGACTCCAGGTACTGTCTCCCTGGCCAGTGGGTGTTGTCTGGTTTAAGTTACTCATCCAAAGGGATTCATTCACTCTGAGAATTGAAACCAGAAATGGTAGGTACTAAAGAGTACCTTTCTCTTTGTGGCAAAATCTGACCCGCCCCTTCCTCCCTCCCTCCCTCCTCCCTTCCTCCCTTCCTCCCTCTCTCCCTTTTGTCCTTCCTTCTTTCTTATTTCCCTCATTCCATCCCATTCACTCTTCCTTCCTGCCATAACTATTTATTGCCTAGTTCTCATATGCCAGTTACTAAAAAATCCATTAAATATTTAAATAATCCAATTCTTATTTTCCAGACCTTACACTAGAGTTGGAGAAACACTCCTGAGCAGATAACTAGGCATGGCTACACAAAGTGGCATCATGGAGTCATCCAAGCGTGCAGTTGGGTCCAGAGCAGGACCTCAACAGGCTGTGCAGCAAAGGGGCTGGTTTAGAAGAAAGATGCTTCCCAAACCAGCTCCACTGCATTCACACCACCCTCTTCTGACTTTTTTATAGGTGAGAAGAGAAATGAGAAAAATGTGGACAATGTAGAAGGAATGAATGGATTCACATTTTTTTGGACAGTATTGTCTTTTTTTTTTCTGGGATGTCATAGTTTTTTGATATCTCATATATAGTGATGATGCAATGAGGTAGCCATGACCATAATGACAATCATTGTTTCTGTGTCTGTACCTTTACTTAATAAAATAAAAGGGATGATCACATGCCAGTTCTCCAAAATTTTTGGATGTGTTACTGAGGAATAAAACCTCAGATGTGAGGAACCTCAGGCTTAAAGCACGAGTAGGAGGTGGACTGACAATGAGTAAAGCATCTCTGGGCCATTTCTGAGCATCAGGTCTGGGTAACTGGGGGAATGGTCCCCTAGCCTGAGTGTCGTATTACCCTGTGTGCAACAAGTATCCCGTGTGGGGTTGCAGGACACATTTTATATCATTTCCTCAAAAGAAAAGCCAGAATCTTCAACAATTCTTCCCTACTTTTGGATCTATTCTTGCATCAACAAGGGGATGTATTTGGTGAATGGCTCTCTAGGGTAGGGGCGCCGTTTGTACTGATGGAATGGAAAAGGAAACAACCACAGTCAGGGATCGAATCCATGACCTGGGGTTGTTTGCAACCTTTAGTAACAAATTGACTTACTCAGTTTCATCAAGCTGGTTGGTGAAGGACATGGCTCAGGAGAAATTGGGGTGGCCTGGGTTAGTAGACAGAAGACTGCATCATGCAGGGGGTGAAGCATTTGTGCTCAATCTCTGAGAACCCTCTGCATCCCAGCTAGATTTCTTCGACTATGTTGTTTCTCTTTTCCACCCCTGGTTTTCTCATCTACAAAACTAGGGGAGCAGGTAACTGTAGAACAGTGCTTTTCAGACTTTAATGTGTTTCAGAACCCTTGGAGTACTTACTCAAACTGGGTTCTTCCCACTGATGTTCTGATTCAATAAATCTGGGTGGGGCCCAGATTTCTGTATTCCTAAATGTTTCCATATGATGCTGGTGTGTTGGAGTAGGAACTGTCCTTTCAGAGCCTCTGGGTTTGATGCTCAGATCCCTCAGCCCTACCTCCCTATTAGTCACCCATCTCTTTAAAGAGTTTATAATCTTGTTAGCATTTTTCCTGGGAGATGGAAAAGGGATTGATGATTTCATTTTTTTTCAGCTTCTCATCAGATATTTACTTGGCACCTTCTGCGTAATCTGACTACGAGGCAGAGAGAGGAAGGCTACCACATTCTTCCCATCAGTGCTGCCCCATCCGAACCTCTGCGTTGTGCAAGAGCTCTGGTTCCCCCTAGGTACTTTTACAGCCAAATCTCCTATTTGTGGTCCCAGGAAAAGGGAGAGTCTGGAAAACTGAGATCAACTCAACAGATGGTGGTAAGTCCCCTCCTTCCAAACATTGTTTCAGGGTTGACTGGTAGAAAACGATGATGCAGAGAGGAGCCTGTTTATATACACACATCAGAATGGATGAAGCAGTGGCCAAGAGGATTGCGTACAGATTCATGTGCATCAGTCCGGGGCATCATTACCTCCTCCAGCTTTTGTTGAATAATAATCACTGCACAGAGTCATGATGGGTGCCTGACAGGATAAAGGAAGATGTGACTCCAGCCACCTGCAGTATTGAATGCAGACAGGGTTAGGGCCAACATGAGCATTTAAAAACAGGACTGGGCCAAGGTGGAAGGAGAAAGTATGTTCTCTCAAGTCTATTTGGATTTGGGGAGAAGACGGTGAACAAGAGGTGACTTGGAACATGTTGTGACTTGCAGACCACTCGACAAGACACAAGGGCTCTGATTGAAGTTCAAAGCAGCAAGGTTATTACTGGTGCACAGGCTCCCCAAGCAAAGATGGCAAGAAAGACCCTGAACCGTTTCTGTTGCAACTTTTTATAGGGCAAAACCACCACTCCCTCTGTTGTGAAGCAAGCAAGCAGGTGTAGGACACATTCCCATAACTGTGCGTTTCCAGTAATGCTGACACCCATCAGCTATCAAAAAAAACCAAAACAACAAAAGACAAAAGTAGTGCTGGCATCCATCATCCATCAGGTGAACAAGATGGTGTCAGGAACAACCAGGAGTAAGGGAAGGCAGAAACAGGATGTCAGACCAGCTAGCCATGGTGGGTACTTTCCACTGAGGGCAGGGAAATGGTTTCAAAATGGAGGTTTTAAACAAAATGGAGTTACTCTGATTAATCTGTTCCTAACGGAACATACATGTGTATATTCATCCTGCCATACATGTTGGTTAGCTTTCATTTTCCAGCTTACACCCTTTCTGCCCATATTCCTATTATAGGTATTGTTTCAAGAATAACCATGTGCAGATGTGGTTTACTCAACCTTACTCAAATGCATCACTAATTTCCTACCTTCTGACCCTAGCTTCTCTGTTGCAGTGCAGGAAGCCAAACTAAGCCTAACCAGTTAGTCTGAAGTGCTAGGAAGTTAATGCTTTCCAGGGAAACCTTTATCAGGAGAAGCTAGGGGATAAATGCTCATCTCTTGAGGTATCAGGCAATTCTGAGGCACATTGTTCCTTGGGGGTTCTTCAGCAGCGGGACTGGGCTTCAGTGATGCACAGAAGCTTAGACAACTCAATCACACATCTTTGATTTAGGTTTGATCTTTGCTTGTTTCATTCTTCCAAGTCTTTCTTTTCTGAGCTCTGAGGGTTATTTCCCCCAAATAAACCACTTGAATGTGAATCCTTCTGTCAGGTTCTGTGCACTGGAGGAGGAATCAAATCTAAAAATAAACATGTTTCAGATATATGGTAGCATTTTAAGAAGTGTAAGTAGCTTAGATATTTTTTTGAGCATCATTAGTGTGCCAGGTGCTATGTCCTTTTTAAAAGTATAGTTTTACACTCTATATAAGTATTACTCATATCCGGTCTCAAAAGTCATATGTCACAATAGGCATAAGCAGGGGGCCCCCTTACATCTCTCTGACATTGTCATCTGTTTCCCAGAAGCAGGCAGGTTTGCTGCTAAGTGTTCTCCTCATGTTTCTAAACACCATTCTGCTGTTCCTACTGGCTCCCCTCTACGAGTTAATGTGATAAAAATCCTGGATTATTTTAGAGTTTATCCCTTCCTTTTCACTCTTTTTCAGGAGGTTCTTTGGTCTTTTTCAGCATTTTTTCCCCAAATTTTATTTTCAGTTATAGCAGCAATTTCTCATAATATTCTTTTGAGTTTGAGCTTTTCATAATGGAAAATTGTTCTTATTTCATGAATGAAACTGAAAGAATTGCTTTTATTTTTAATCTATTTCCTTCTGCTTATTTCTTATATGTTTTGATCTATAAGATTCCTTTTGTATTGTTTGGTCTAGTCTCTGCCTTTCAATTTAGTGACTAGCTTTAACTCTTTAGTGAGCCTTAACAACTTTGTATTTAGGAGTGAGGCTGATAGGGATTTCTTTTCCCACAACAGGAATAGTTCTACCCCTTGAGAAGAGTCAGCATTGAACAGAAAGCTTCAAGCAAAAAAAATTTTTAGCAATTTTGTTGATTACACTATCAATATACAAAGCCAAGTGTCTTTTTATATATAGCAATAAATAATTAGAAAATGTAGGTAAGACTAACATATAATTTATCATAAAATAACATATAATTTATCAACAAACTCCTCTCTCCTTTCCCTAGGTTCCTAGGGAAATAATCTAACCACAGACAATGCAAAGTCATTATGGAGAGAATAATTAAAACTTTTTTGAACTCTGATTAGACCAAAATAAATAACTTGGCATACCATAATTACAGATAAGCAGATGTGATATTGTGAAGATGTCAATTCTCCCCAAACTTATCAACTTATTTAACATAATTTAAAAGAATACGAAAGGGTTTTCAGTGGAAACCCAAGAAATTTATTCTAAGACCTATATTAGAAACAACAAAGATCCAAAAAGAACTGACACTTCAAACGGGGAGGAACCAGGTAACAAAAGTTGCTCTTCCATTTAAGTATCAACAATCTTTACCATTATTTTTTTTAACCATGCACCAAAAATATGCTGTCTGAGTTATATGAATAGATGGATGAAGTCCCCAAATAGCCCCCCCCCCACATGAAAGCTTGGAGAACAGTAGACCTATAGAGAGTGCTGAACATGTTGCAATGTAGTATGAGACATATATGCAATTCCAAGTCTAGCAGTCACATTAACAAAAGGAAAAAGAAGCAGATGAAATTAATTTCAGCAATGTGCTTATTTAGCCCACCATAACGAAAATAGCATTTCAATATGCAATCAATATAAAATTATTAAAGAGATATTTAACTTTTTTGGATTCAGTTTTTGAAATCCAGCGTGTGTGTGTGTATATATATATATATATATATATATATATATATATATTTGTTTATTTATTTATTTTTTGAGACTAGGTCTCACTATTTTTGCCTGTGAAACCGCAGGCTCTCGTTGCCCGGGGTACCACAGACTCAAGCCATCCCCAGCCTCAGCTTCCCAGGTAGCTGGGATTACAGGGACGTGCCACCATGCCCAGCTATTCTTTTGGAACTAGGTCTCGCTATGGGCCCCAGGTGGGACTCGAACCGCGATCCCTAGCCCCGGCTGCTTCATAGGCTGAAGCTTACAAGCACAAGCCACTGTGCCCAGCCAGGTTGATGAGTTTAAACATATCTTAAATCTAATTCTAGTTGCATCTGGAATTCCAGTGTGAAATGCCAAACTTCAAAAACTAACGAATTCCTCTCTCCTCAGGAGTCACAAAGATATTCTTTATCATTTCCCCCCTAAAAGCTAGCTGTAATGGAAAAGCATGACAAAACTGATCACAAAACTTGGATTCGTCAAAATACACCCAAAAGATGAGTCAATTAATGGGAGAAGATCTTTCAGCTCATGAAACCATAAAGCACATACACGTTTTACCAAGCAGAATGTATATGTGGTCTATAAATACTTGAAATTTTGTTCAACCTCATTAATATTCAGGGTAATTAAAACCAAATAACATATTTCACATCCTCCAGATCGACAACAATTAAACTGACAATACGAAGTGTTGGTGAGAATACAGAACTCAGGAAATTCTCACACATCTGGAGGAGTGTATGGTGGTCAAACCCACCATGGGAATTGTGATGCATTATTCGTGCCCCAGAAAGTCCCCCTTCATGTATATAGGCTGAAGGGTCCCTGGAATAGATGCAGTGGGTGCCTTGTATGACATTGGCCAAGAATCACTCTTCCCAGTAAACGCGCCTAGAAACAACCAAAAATGCACCCAAGAGAGAATGGAGACATAAACTACAGGATTTTCACACAATGTAATTCTAGACATCAATGAAAAGAATAAATTTTCATACACATTTCAATGTGGATGAACCTCAAAAGCATAGTGTTGGGCAAACAAAGCAAATCTTAGAATAAATGTAGTATGACACCGTTTATGTAAAGTTCAAAAGCAGGCAAAGCTAAACAATAGATTGTTTAGAGATACATGCATGTGTGGTAACAGTACAAAGAAAAGCAACGAAAATGATTAAAACAAAATTCAGCATCGTGGTTACTTTGAGATGGAGAAGGCTACAATAGGGCAGGAACACATATGGGGTTCAAAGTCATGGTGGAGGCCCTTTTTCCTCTTTCCTAAGGCAAATGGGACATTCAGGTGTTTTTAATATGATTACTTGAACTGCACGTGTACATTTGTGTGCTCTTTCTGTGTACATTATAATGTAGAAGCAACGGCAGGAATCGGTGTTTCGCAGTGGGACTTTTTGATTGCCGGGTTTTACTGGTTGGGTCCTGGAGTCTAAGGTGATTAGACTTTGAGTTGGAATTGGCATCAGGGGACTCTCTCAATGCCAACATCTGTGGGCTTCTTTTCTGGGTCCAATCAAGGACAACCTCTAACCTCTGGCCAGGTGAACACCTGACTTCCAGCCACCCAGAGTCCTAGGGACAAGGCTCTGGTTGAGGAGCTGAGGGTGTGTATAGAATTCTGTTCAACCTCTGGCCTCCGCTCTGCTCTCTTTGGAGAATCCTTGCTGTGAGGGGTGGAGGAACTCCTGGGGTTCGAGTCTTTCTTTGGGGCATCTAAGCAATGGCAGCATTTTCAGTGGTCGGCTTCCCCCAAGCTGTTCACGGCACTTGGTACCACCATTTCATAAGTACTCTAATTTCCTGGGCTTCCTTCTTCTCAGCCTCCCTCCATCCCCCAGTCTACGGTTTTCCCATCTATGTCATGTGCTGGATTCCTCTCATCTCTGCGGTCACATCTTCCATTCTATTTCATCTTTATCGCCTCCCATCTGAGTGAGATTTTCAGGACAAACATGTGCATTCAAGTTATAGTATCTCATCAGAATCACACTCCACAGCCCTTTCCATGTCAGGTGAAGACCCCCCTGTTAGAGTTAAAAGAAAACAACCACATTTGGTGAACAAAGACTCAACCCCAGGTGAGAAAAGAGTCCAAGGAGTTTACTTTTCCTCTTATACTCACTGCCTCTATTCCCACAAGAAGACTCCAAGGTCTATAACCCTTCTGGTTGGAGATGTCCTTCCGGTCCATCTGGTCACAGGTGCCCACAGCTGCTCTCCACTGGCTGTAGTAACCAAGCTGGAGTGGGACACCGAGGATCACAATGGCCCAGCCAGGTGTGTGAAGCAACATGGCCTCCTCCCGCAGGTGCGAGCGGTATGAACTTGGTGCTCCATGTTAATGGTGTCACACAGGATGAGAGCGTTTCCTTTGGAAGGAGCAGATATAGATCTATGGGGCCATTGGTCTTCTTCGCACTGAGAAGCACTTGGAAGGAAATTTTATCCGGCATTGTTGGGGGCGAGAAGGACGGGAGAGAGCCATGGGAAAGTGACTTTTGCCCCTTCTTTGACAACCGCAAGTTTCCTGTGCTCCCTTGGAACCAAATTTCTGTTTTGACTAAATGGAAAGTCTCCAAGGAATGAGGGCTGATGGGGGAGATTTCCCTCAAAAGCCCCCTCTGTTGCCTTCCATCAATTTCTCTGTCCCCCTCCTCCACCTGCTCCACCAGCTCTCCTTTCTCTGTCCCTCCTGACCTGGCTCCACTCTCTGCATCAGCTGCCGCCTGAAAAGCTCTCTGCCCTTTACTATGTGTCTGGCATGCTGGACTGTGGTGGGGGGGTAGAAGGGGACAGGCCCCCAAGGAATCAGTGGGCCAGGCCCAGGGGTCAGGTGTTGACAAGGACAGGCAGGCATGGGGTACTGGAGGGGCTGTGAATCCAGAGAGTACCCCGAAATACTTGGTCGGTCCAGCAGGATGGAATTCCCAGGCCTCGAGACTCCTGTAAGCTCCTCACACAGGCAGGTGCTGTGATTCTTGCTGCTTTAGAGTCAAATCTCCTCACCTTCACCCAGGAGAGGGGAGGAAATGGCGGTTGTCATAGGAAACTACAAATAAGGGTGAGTTTTGCTTTGTTTTGCAAACTGCTTGCTCTCAGCGCAGATTACAGCACCCAACTCTCCGCTCACCTTCCAGGACTGTCCAGGGAACCTTGGTTCTTCGTGTCCCAGTGGCCTGCAGCTTCTCCTGCCAGCACCACAGTACTCTGTGGTCAGTTCAGAGGATTCTTTGCGGTCAGAGGATTCTTTGTGCCTTCGGAAGCACAGGCAGACATAGCAGAAGTAGATGCTCTCTGCCTCCCTTGCTGCTTTTAGCTTTCAGTAATGAGTCCAGGGTTGAGAGAAAAGTGTATCAACATAAAGTGGAATAATAGCAATATTATGATGTCATCATTAGCTTTATTTATATTTACGTTGAGTCAGGAGTTTTCCCAAGCTCTTGGTCTGATTTGCTTCTGCCCTTGTGCAGGAGCGGGGCAAGATGACTTTTTCTGGCGGTGCATTCTTGCTTCCAGCATGGGATTAACATGACAAATTTAAAGTTTGAGCATTAAATTTCCACCTGGGCTTACTGGAGGGTGACCAAATGGGAGAGTTCACAGATCTGCTTAGCCCTTCCATCTGAGCTGGCCTCCGTGCCCTTGAATGAGTTCTAAGAAGTTGCATTCCAACCTGTGCTTGTTGCGGGTTGTGAGTTTTCTTGATGTTTGTGAAGTGCCCCTGACACACACTCAGTTAGGCCAGTAAGATGTCTTAAAAAAGTAATCTGAAGTTCTTTTATTATTAAAAATAATATTATTTAAGATTATTAAAAGATGATCTTAAGACCCATCATTGTAACAAATTCTTCCTTTTCATTTATTTTAATTGGATAGCATCTCTTTATAAAATTCAATAACATGACAATTTTCTATGTCTCCTTTCACCACTGGATTCATTTCTTATTGTTTCTAGAGCAAATCATCACAAATTTCACGGCTGAAAACAACACAAACCTGTTCTCTCACATTTCCAAAGGTCCAAATGTCACTAGGACTGTGTACCTGTGGGGACTCTGGAAGAATCCATGTCCTTGCTTTCCCCAGATTCTCATGACACTGGCTCCTGGACCTCTCTGCTATTAAAAAAGTGAGAACAGAGCATCTCCAAGCTCCATTTCTCTCTTTCCGTTGTCTCTTCCTTCTCAGACACCGCCATCCTGTTCCATTCCTAGGAGTCCGGTGATTGCTCTCGGTTTACCTGGATAACTTCTATCCTAAAATCCTTAATCCAGAAATCCCTATAGAGTTCTTTTTGCATGTAAGATAACATGTGGGTAGGTTCTGGGAAGTAAAGCCACTCCCCTAGCTTTCAACTTGCCACAACCACTGTGAACTGTGTGGTGCTATGATGATGGGTAAATAGGCGTTCACCACACATGATTTTCTGCAATATTTACTGCTCAGACTTGAGGGGTAAGTTCCAATGAATTCTCACTCACCCTTCATTGGAGCTTATGATAGTTGATAAAAACCAAGTGAACACATGTAACTGATACTCATATGTATTTCAGTTCCAGCATACCAGAACCAGAACAGATAATACATGTTTACTGGAAAAAATATAGGAACAAACAGTTTATGGTTGATTGCAATGTTGACACTTTTTTGTGGGGTAAAGAATCAGTATCTGCTTAAGTACAAATGGTTCTCAGTGAACTCATATTTGCTCCTACCAATGATTAGAAAAAGAATCCAACCAAAACATTATTACTTGTAGGTGCCAAACAATCCAGAGCTGTGTCCTATATGCCTGGTGCTACAGAGATGCCTCAATGGCCTCCATTAATCTTCACTATGAGCTTGGCATAAGAATCATTTTTCCTTTTGTTAGTGAAAATAGTGGAAGTCAGAGAAATTTTGTAATTTTCTCATTAAGGTTGTTTATGACAGTCATTTTGAGTCTTTGTGGTGTTGGTCAGATAGTGGTTGTCTACTCCTTCCTACATTTTTAGCTCCTGTGGGTGTTTCTGGCTTCAGTTTGGTGCTCCTGTTAATGCAGGGGTGACAGCCTCATACATTGCCCAGACCCACTTCCCCTGAGCCTTGAGTCAAGTGTATGAAAGGACCATTACTTCTTCTGCCATGGGTAGCGACTCTGGAACACTTGCATTGAGGGCACTGATAAAGTGATATTGCTTATTTGCTTTGGATTCTCCTATACAAAGTCCCTACTTCTTAAAGCTCCCAGAGGGAGTGAATGAGCAGAATCTTTTAGGAGGTGGCATGGGGGGGGTAAGCATTGAAAATATTACTCCTCAAATACTACACATCCATCAAGGAGGACAAACACATGTCATTTGCAGCAACCTGGATGGGACTAGAAAGACTCATGCTAGCAGAAATAAGCCAAAAAGAAAGATAAATACAGGATGGTCGTACTTATATGGTGGATATAGGGGAAAACAAACAAATGAATAAGAAAAAATAAAAACAACCAATGGGACTGAACAATGGAGTGAGAGAGGAGAAGGAAGAAGGCAGGGGAGGTGAAGAGCACAAAAGATCAGATGGTTAACAGGTCTTAGTGAAGTTGGAAAGCCCTGGGGTGCACAATAATGCAATAATGTAATATAAATAAAAATACACATATATATGCAAATTAAAAAAATTAGATTAAATTAAAAAAAAAAGAACAACCATCACAGAGATAGTTGACATTCTTTGTGGACATCTCTTCTATCCTATTCCCCATTATACATTCCCAGAAATAGTAATTAGTACACTGGACCTGATGCTTGCCATGCCAGTGGTATTTGAAACTTTAAATCACACACCAGTAAATAATACATTATTTTGCATGGTTGTAATTTCATAATTATGGTGTTGTAATATGTATACCTATCTATGTAACTTGTTTTCTTCCCACAAAATTTTTTTAAAAATTATTTTAAAAAAATCTCCTAAATAGGGTATTGGAGACCATCCCCATTTGTTACTTCTATTATTGTATCCAAATTTCAAGTTGTCTTAAAGTTTTAAAACTTGTAATATTTGTCATATTGATATCTTGTTGTATCTCAATTTTCTTTGATTTATACTTTCTAAGCCTGAAATAAATTGTATAGTTTAAAATTTAAAAAAAAGTTAAAAAAAAGAAAAGAAAATATTACTCCTCAAAAGCAGCACCTTCTGAACTCACCCCCAATTAGCAGAGGTGAACTGGGGTAGAGCGGACCGAGGTTGCAGCCAGCAGGATTTGATGGACCAGAAGGGAGGGAGGAGGGGTTGGGATCCTGGAGAAGTTGAGACCACTAAGAGACAAATGTGTCCTTTGTGGATGTCTACCCTCACTCATGCACTCGGTAGTGATGTTCACTTAATCGTTTCATTTGAATTATTATTTTCCTAATTTTTTCTCCTCAGTAACATGTGGATTTGGATGAGTTCAGACTGTATACAGTTTGTGTGAGTATACGTGAGTCAATCTATACAAAGCACATAGGATAGCGCTAGTAAAGGTTCAAGAAATTTGAGCTACAGTTGGTAACACTATCGTGGAAACTTTGGGGAAAAGCAATGGTGTGGAATGAACATTACTTCTCCATGGTGTGTGTGCGAGACAAATGACATGTGCAAAGTAAGAATGGGTCACAAGGTCACCAGATTTAGCAAATACAAATATGGGCTTCTGAGTTTAATTTTAATTTCAGATAAACAATATACGTATGCAATGTATAATATATTGATATATAAGATGTTTACATATTTTATATGTTATATTTACAGAACTATAAATATTTAGTGCACTTAGTATGTATTTCATGGAAGTATGTTCTAGGTAATGTTGTTTAACTGCAATACAAATTTCACTTTGAAATGCTATTTTATTTGACAACTCTATGGGGACTGGAGGGCAGATAGGAAAGAAAATGAAATCTTTAGTTATAATGAGAGGGAAAAGTTCGAAGCATTTAAGGCACTATTGTATCCAAACCCACTTCTCATGTTGTTTCCAAGGACTGAAGGCCGGAAAGGAAGTCTCTCAGTTCAGTCTCTACCTGGTTTCTTTAACTGGAACCAGGCAGCCACTTCAGTGTATTAAACCTATCCCTGAAACTGGAGCTGATTATAAGCTACCCTGTTCTCCATCTGTCCCTCCTTCCCCAAATGCACAGGTACACAAATACACAAAGGCAGTGGCTGGAGGTGGAGAGGGTAAAGGAGGGGGTGGATTAAGGATTAAAGTTTTATCAAAAGAGCATCTGCAGAGATATCTGCAGGGTAGACTTACTCCCTGACGTGCCTGTGGCTGGGGGCCAGGCCTAGGGTCAATGGACAGCACCAGCTCGCGTAGGAGGGGCTGGGGGCTGGTGAGTGGACATTTCATCAGGGACTGGTTGTGGTGGGCTCTCCTCCCTTCACAGAGCCTCCTGCTCCATCCAACTCTCTTTCTGGACCCCCCTCCCCCACTGGTCAAACGTACTCTTCAAGCATCAGTGAATAATAGCAGGATATGGCCAGGATATGAACATTGCTGAGACCCTCACTTTCACTGTCTGAGAAGGCAGAAAGCCCTCTGAGGTAGGTGAGCATGCAGAGTTGCCTTCTGAACCATTTGGGGTATTGGACTTCATGGAAGTTACCTTACCTTGTTCCCTGCCTTCACCCCAGACCTGCTCTAAATCACTGCACATGGTGGGTGGAGAGACTATTTTATTCCTCGAGGAGAGATTATTTTATTCCTCAAGATTATACATTTTTCTTGCTCTCAATGGTGATAGCAAAGTTCTCTTAACAGTTCATATTAGCAGAAACAAGTCAGAAAGAAAAGACAGAAACCAAATGGTTTCACAAATATATGGGGCATAGAAAAAACAAACAATAGGTCAGGAGGAAAAGTCAAAATAAGTTAAAAACCAAAATAAAGTACACAACTGGGTGGTGGGGGGACAAGAGGGAGCGATTAGGGAGGGGAGATAGTGGGTGTACCCCGGGGATTACAAGGATGCAATATAAATATATATATAATTATTTTTTAAAAAAGTTCATTCACATATTTTGGTTATATCAAGGGTCTGCTCCTCACCTTGTTTGTTGTCCTGGTTCTCACAGATCTTAAAATTTCTGTTTCTTAGGTCTATGTATCAGTAAAGGAGAGAAAAAAATCAAGTGGTTCCAGTAAAAAATAGCTTCTCTTGCAATATAGAAGGTCCTTTCTTCTAAGTGTGCCATCAAGGGAAGAAATTCACTAGAAAGGCGCTGATGAGATTCCATAAGCACTGAAAGTTTTTGTATGTCATAAATACCACAGAAAACACAAAGGAAATATTTCTTACATATATCCTTTATGTAAAGAGTTCTTACAAATCACTAACAAGAGAAACATATATTACCATGAAGGAAATTAACTGATTAATAAAAATATAGAGGAAAAATTCAACCTGCATGGTAACAAAGAAACTTCATATTGAATAACAATGAGATGCTATGTTTGTGTCTAAAAAATTGATATATATATATTTCAAGACAATATCAAGTGTTGGCAAGAATATATAAACACTGGTAATTTCAAGTCCTGTAAGTTAAAATGTTAAAATGTAGAGCATTTTGGAAGAGTAATGAGGCATTGCACATTGCACATAATAATAATGCTATCTTTTGAGTTTAGTATTCTATTTCCAATAACATATTGAAGAAAAAATGTTTCATGCCAAGATTTCACATTTTATTCACTGCTGATAAGAAAAATTGAAATTTATGACTAATAATGAATGAACTGTAACACATATTATTAGAATATTCTGTGGACATTCAAACTATGCTGTAGGACAGTGGTTTTTAAACAATTCTCATGTGAATTTTGGGGTCTGGGTATCCTGTGTCTGATGCACACTTTTCTACTTTACACACGAGGCTTCCATGTAATATTTAATTTGAAGCAAGGAGTCAAAATGAAAATTATTTTAAAAGTTCTATTGGAGAAGAGCATTTGGGAGTTGCCAGATAGCTTTGATTTGCTCCCCAAATTAACTTCCCTTCCTTCCCTACTCTACTTTCTTCCCTGAGCTACCAACCTATACAGCTCACAAGGCTTGGATAGATTCCTCATTCTCTCCTTCAGCCAGTGGTCATTCCCAGGAGAATGCCAGAGAGAGAGGAGGCTCTCTTGACTTCTCTCTTGTGAGACCACCAGGAGTCGATGTATCTCAAATAAGTCCTTTCAAGAAGCCAACATGAAATAATTCCCTCTTTGAGTACTCATAGCCACTTCTTCCCTTTTTTCTTTGGGTTACTAACAGTGCAGGCTATTATACCATGTGTGACTTTATACCTAGGGTGGTCATAAAATTTATTGTTACTTGTAAAAGTCAAAGAGCTATAAAATAATTTATTATAAAAAAGATTTTAGATTTTATTTTATTTTATACATGGGTCTATTAAATAGTTCTATTCAAAACTGCTTTTAAAGCAAAGTTCTTTGCAAAACTTAAAACAACCTATTTATAATCACTAAATCAAAATTGTGAAAGGCTTACTTAAATTAATTTTTTGGTCATTAAATGTATGGAGGCAAAAGTTACACAAGTAGGTAATAATTATTCTTGATACATAATCACCAACTTTATTTTCTCTGTTACTGTATTACATGCTTATAGTAAACTTTTTGTATAGACTCTTCTAAATTTTGACTACATGTTCAAAATATTCAGCAAATAAAAGGACCAAAAAGTTTCAATCTAGTTTTCAATCTATAAACAGATTACAATTATGGAAAACAAAACTTAAAAACAGGAAGTCATTAATCTTATAAAATGGGTTGGGGGGGTCCTCTGGAAATGTGATAATGATGCTAAAGTGGGGTAAAAGTTTAAATTTGAAAATTTGTATTTGTGTTCTGAAATATCTCAACTTGTATGGAGAATCCTTTGATGGAATCAGTATCCTTAATTAGATAAGTTTATACTCTATACAAGAATGAGCAGCTTGAGAAGGACTACAGCTTTCCAGCATCAAAACTAGTTAAAAATTCAAAATAACAGTTAGAAACCATTGATTGGAAGAAGCTTTTTCATTATAAATACATCTGTTGAAGACACCTAACTAGGGGAAGTGGTAACTGAGAAGATATTTCGTCTATGTTTATACATTTTACAGGAAAACAATTACAATTGGCAATGTCCTGTATTAGCATAATTTTACCAGGTACCTCAGAGTGCATTTTCACAAGTAAAAATGTTATGATCTGAAATACCAGATGGTGTCATGTATGGAACATAGAGGAATTACTCAAAGAGTCTGATAGAGTCAATCTTAACAGCTAAGCTTGGAAAGTTGACCACAAACCAACCAAAGTCTCCAGAGGGGGAGTGGGAGAGGAGAGAACAGAGTGAGGAGGGAGCACAGGAACCATGGTGGGGGACTGTGGGTGTTTTGGTGGTGGGTGCACTATGGAAACTGCATCTGAAGAAGGAGAGCCTATATATCTAAAACACTAGCAATGATCCAAACCAAAGGCACCTCAATAAGAAAAATTTTTTTAGCAAGTTAGTCTAAATAAAAGAATTTCTGAAACCAGACTTTTAGTGTTGAACATAATGTAATGTACACAGATGTTGGTTCATAATGCTGTAGATCTGAAATACATATAATGTTATAAGCCAAAGCCAGACACAGTGGTGTGTGCCTGTAAACTTCAGCCTATGAAGTGGCTGGGGCTAGGGATCAGGGTTCAGTCTGGCCCGGGGCAACACAGCGAGACTTAGTCCCAAAAAATAGCTGGGTGTTGTGGTGCATTCCTGTAACCCCAACTACCTGGGAAGCTGAGGCTGGGGATTGCTTGAGTCTGTGGTACCCTGGGCAACGTGAGCCTGCCATTCCATGGGCAAAAGTAGTGAGATCTAGTCTCAAAAAAAAAGTTATAAGTCAATGTTGCATCAATAAAAACAGTTTAATTAGATTATTTGAAAGTGTCTATTTCAAATGCATGAGCTGTGACATACAACCTTGAAGAAAATTTTGAAATTTAGTTTAAAAAATTGAAAGTAGTAAGACCACAAAATAAAGAGTTACCTTCTGAAAAAAGCACTGTAATAGTTTAAATGATAATATAATGGTTTTATAAGATTGATGACTTCCTGTTTTTAAGTTTTGTTCTCCATAATTGCAAACTGTTTATAGATTCAAAACTAGATTGAAACTTTTTGGCTCTTTTATTTGCTGAATATTTTGACTGAAGATTTCAACTAATTTTGAACATATATGGTTTATAATTTTAAGACATATTGGCTAATTTGCAATGTAGTTCTTCATAGATTCAAACATTTCTAAAATCTAGTTGAGAGCAAAAAAAAAATAAAGCACTCATTGCTGTGCTAATGTGACATTTTATATATATATATATATATATATATTTAACAGCAGCTCTGACAAACCAAAGTTTATAGTCATTGTTATGTAAAAACATAAATCTTGCACATTTGGATAATGATAGTTTCTATATGTATTGTAGAATTTCTGGAAAAATTATGAGTTATGTGCATAGGCAACCAATGTAAGAATATTTTTGCTCCATGAGTTTCTTCATTTGATAAGAATGTTGCTTTTACTGTGATGCCGTTATCTATCCTTTTTTTAAACCACTACCAAAATAAATCATTTAAACTTTGATGTTGGACTCTGAAACATAATTTACAATATTTACAATCATGTCAGATAAAACTTTCAAAAACATTAATTTGATCTATGAATTGCATTCTAGAAAAATGAGTCATTATTTTGAATTCAGATAACCGATTTCTTATTTGAATCATCTCAAGGCACTGATCTAACATTGACATTATTTAGCTGTTTACCTGATTCCTTTGCAGCTGCAGGAGACAACAGATTTAATAGTTACCATTTAACTTTTAGTTTGTAAACAAAAAATTGGAATTAAAAATAAGCACCATCGGAACATCAGTTTGATCAAGGTGAGAAGTTCTAGTTCACAGACAAGCAGGTGTGTTTTCAGTAACTATGTGTCTAAAATTATTGTTTGGGCCAAGGTTTTTATTAAGTACATCTTCTTGAAATCAGTGCTGCATTTCTTTACCCTATGTACTATGTACGTCCAAGTCACGTGATTAGTGCTATGACTATCTCTTGTGGTAGGTAAGTGTTAACAAACTTTTTGTGTGAACTGCATGCTTATTCATCATCACCTTTCTTGAGAAATGGAAAGTCAATACTTAATTTTTCATTAAATACACACTTAAGGTTTTTAGAGGGTGTATTGACTGGAATGAACTCTATTTATTACAAAATAAAAAGTTTACCAACTGTAAGAGGAAGTAGTTGCAGTTTTTCTTACGCCAAAATAAAAGATGAAATTACTGTAGTTTTCTTGCTCATATGTATTTGCTGGCTGCATCATGTATCTGAGGGTACAGATGCATAAATACATGCATGTGTATAGATATATACATTTCTTCTACAATTTCCTGCCTTGCTCAACCATCTCACTGACAGCTCTCCTGGAAGCTGTGAGCATTTCCCAACTTTGGCCCATTCCATCACCAGATGCTTGTAGACTTGAGTAACAGCATTACCAACTACTTCAGACTCTACAACCAGAGAAGCAGAGCTACTGCTCTGACCTGCTGTCCTCTAGGTACATTTAGAACAAAGTCCTTATTAATGGGTGTCTGCAACACTTTTCCTGGAAAAAGGCGTGAATGACATTGGACCTGGAAATGGTAGAAAAAGGAATTATCCCAGGTCGTTTTCCAGATCTAACTTCACAGTCAGTACACACATCCCATGGATGACTGGATGACACCTTGGCAGAAGCTGAGAGTACCAAAGAGAGTTTTCCTAATCCTGTCATCTGATTTTAGTGCAGCAATTAATAACAATAAAACATTAGCAAAAAATAGGGAGTGTGGGAAATAATTCTAAGACAACAGATACACCCCAGGATTAACCTAGGCAAACCTGCATGCAGGGTCACCTTTCCTCTCCACCCACACTTCTGTAAACAGTCCTCTGTGAATACCTCCCCCCCCACTCATCCTATTTCAAATCTGCCATCTGTTTCCTGTTGGGTTCCTGGCGGATACAGAGGGATAAAAGGCTGTTCACAATATATTGTTGCATGACAAAAGAAGATTGCAAAATGGAGTGACAATATGCTCCAAATTAAGGATGCTAGATAGTTATGTATATATAATTGCATAGGAAAAAAATCCTGGGAACATATAGATCAAAACATCACTTGTAGCTATATCTGGGTGGTAGGATTAGAAGGGACTCTTTCTTTTCTTGTTTTATGTGGATTTGAAAAAAGGAACTGCAGTAAGCATGGATTGTGCTTGCAATAAGGAAAAAGAAAGATGTTTCATGATCCTCTGTGAGTAGGAACAGGGTTCAGATGGCATGTGCTGGCTCTGTGCTGTGGTTCTGATGGGTTGCATTGTGCTTTGCAGGGTGCGTTCACCACATTAAGAATGGGCATGCGGTTACTCGAATGATCCACCATAAAAGAAAAATACTCCGGTGACAACCTCTCACAGATTTTTATTAAAAGCTTGGAGAAAACCTGTCTGGGCTTACAGAGGGGTGTCAACGCTGATGACAGAGTGTGTCCAAAGACAGACCTAACTGGGTTCAGTCCAACTTAACTCTTCCTTGTCGTGGCTACACAGTAACTTCCCTCTCACCAAGAAGTGCATTATGGCACCTTGCCCGCCACAAATTCAACTTTCTCTTAGAAGATTTTTTTTGTGTGCAAATATTGGTTTTTTTTATTTAAATAATTTATATATATATATTTTTTTCACATCTTTGTAATCCCCGGGGTTAACCCACCCCCTGCCCTCCCACCCATCTCCTGCCCTCCCCCCTCCCCTCCCCAGCTATGTACTTCAGTTTGGTTTTTATCTTGTTTTCACTTTTCTTGCTGGCCTTTGTTTGTTTTTCCTAAGTTCCATGTATTAGTGAAACCATTTGGATTCTGTCTTTTCCTTTCTGACTTGTTTCTGTTAATACGATTTCTTCTAGGTTCATTCGTGTTATCATAAATTCATCAAATTTGTCATTTTTAATTGATGAGTTATATTCCACGGTGTATATTTACCACATATCTTGCATCCGTTCATCTGTTTTGGGACATTTGCGTTGCTTCCATGTTTTTGCAATCATAAATAGTGCTGCAATAAACATCTGATGTGTGCAAATATTCTTCTGTGTCAGTCTTAAATGGACTGACTTCTGTGGTGTGGAGATTGGAGAGGGGAAGAGTATATCCACTGTTATATTTGTCCTGTTAGAAAAGTATAGAGCCTTGGTGAAATTTCTATGTATCTGTGTGTGTATGTATGTATCTCTCTGTCTGTCTAGCCCCCTCTATTTCTCCTTATCTTTATCTATAAATGTGGGTTAACTATTTTCAAAAGTGAAGAGAAGAATAATAGAAGCTGTTACCATTTTCAGAAGGCAAACGTGATTTGGGTTCCCACAAGGGGATGCTGAGGAAAGATGAATTTTATGACTCTTAGAAGTGGAATTTTCAGAAGTGGATGATCCAGTGTAACCAGCATATAACACATCCTTCTTAAGAGGAATATAGCAGGAGAAAGATAGTGAGTTGAGTGAACATATGTGCATGATAGAAGACTTGGCTTTTTCAGGTTTTGGGGAAAAAGGACTCTGCTCAAGGTAAAGCATAACCTGAAGATAGAAATGCATCAGGAATCCACAGTATCCATTAAGTTGCAATGGGAAGCTTTAGTACCAAATGGTATGGAGGAGTATTAACTATTATAGTAGAAGTTAAGAGTAGGCTTATCCTACCTGTGTGAGAACCAAGAAAGAATATAGGAATGAAAACTGGCAAAAGGGTTTGCTGTGCAGCAAATAAACAAAGTAATTATCGCCTCCTCTTCCTAGTGAAAATGGCTTCACAGAGAGGACCCAAGCATCTCCTGTAGGCATGGTGGAGGGTGAGGGGTGTCGAGGTATTGAGGGGGGTGCAGGAACAAAGACTTCATTTCACCAAAGCACTGTACTTCTGTGACAGGGAGGAAGAGGAAGAAAGGAGGGATTCATTGGGGGATAAAAAGAGCATAATTGCAGATTGCAGCTCTATACCTGCCAAGGCAAGATTTTAGAAATGCTTATTAAGGGTCAGAGAGATGCAAGACAGGTAGAAGAAGCAAGCTGCCTAGTCAAAGAGAGGGCAGTGGGAAGAATCCAGAAATAGAGCTGGAAGATCCAGCTTTAGCAGGAGGAGCATGAAGGAGACAGATGAAGTGGGGAGTGAAAGCCCCTTGGGGAGGTGGGTTGGACGTAGGCCAAGGAGGGTGGTGGAAAATAGCTGTTGGTGCCAAGAGAAGAATGAATTGAGTGAAAGGCCATAGGAGGGTGGAGGGAGAGGGCATAGGGCAGGTCCCATAGGAATCGCAGACATGCAGTGAGAGATGATGATTATCCCAGCTGTCCAACCATTCTGTTGGCTTTGTGCTGGCAGGACATGGGTCTACATGGGGCTGATAGTGGCAGGTGAGGGAGGAAGGGGATGCTGGGGAAAGGCAGAGGGTCAGCGTGCTGGCTGTCATGAGCCAGCGTGAATGATAGCATTGCCCTATGAGCTCTTTGCGATTGGGATCATTTCTATTTTTATATTTTGTGGAGTGTTGATCCTAGCCCAGATTGTGTCCTGAGAAAGGCCAGGACTCCTAAAAAAAAACAAGTCAGATTTGGTCCTATGAACATGGAGTCCTTCTGAAGTCCTGCCTGAAGAGGGTTCCACCTTCACTGGGACCTCAGGACACAGAACGAAGTCGAGGCAGATTGTTGGTCAGAGTCTGTTGATGTATTGACATTTTATGGGGGTCCTTGAGCTTTCATGGGGGTGCTTCAGTGCCTTCTTGTCTTCCCTGTTCTCACCCACTTCTCATGGAAACCTCAAACCTCTTGTTCTCTGCAGAACAGGACAAGCAGGGGAGGCTGAGAAAATCAGTCAGCTGTGTCTTCCAACCTTTCCCCTTATTTTCTAGCATTGTCAGAGGAAAAATGGCATGGGGAGGAGAAAGAAAGTGTTTTTCAAGCTAGTGTCTGTCATCTCCAAGCCATATAAATCAGCTGTAAGACCTGCAGACCTCCAGCACCTAAATACATTTTTCAGGTCCCATTGCAGCAACTGTTTTCTAAAGATCACGTCACAGGTCCAAGCCACCCCATTTTGTTTTGTCTGTTTCTTGATCCCTTGCCATTAGTCCATTTCTTTTCTTCTCTGCTCTTGGTAGAGGCAAGCCTTCTTTGTGGATAGAACCCAGTGATATAATAGTTCAAGTGTTGGAGATGTCAGATAAGGCGCAGGGCTGATGGGGCTCGGGAAATGACAAAAAACAGAAGGTACCAAGAAGAAAGACAAATAGAATTCCAAAAAGGAGATGAAATCTTTGATATTTCTTTCTTTTTCAGACAGCCTTATTAGGATATAATTTACCTCTCCTGCCATGCTCCCTTACAGTTTAGTGGCTTTTACTATACAGTCAGGATTTGGCACCACCATGATCTTAGGACACTTTCATTACTGCCAAAAGTAACCCTGAACCCCTTCATCATCACTCCCAATCCTCCCCCAGCCCTAGGCAAGAACTAATTTACTTATGCTGTGAGATTTCTTCGGTCACTGCCAGTTTCATCCGGGACACATTTACAGTATGCGTTAGAGTCTCGGAAGCACTTTCCTCCAGCCACTTAGATTTTGACCTCTTCCACCTCATTCTAGTAAGCAAGGCAGGTGGTTCTAGCTTGTATGTCTTAGGCCATAAAAACATGGGTGTCTGTGAGTGACAACATTCTGGCTTCCCCAGAGGAATGAGGTGATACATCCCCCTCATGTCTACAAAAGGAAAACAAAGAGGAGTTTGTGACTAACATCTTTAGTTTCACAAAAGTTAGGAAAATAAAGACAAAAGACAAGCTGAAGAAGCCAGAAAGGGCTAAAGTGCATTTGGAGAACTGAGGTGAAACATCTGCTAGAATGTTCTCATTAAGATGGACGAGCTGCTGGAATGCATTGCCCAAGGTAGCTCCTTTCCTTAGGATTAAAAAAAGAAAAGAAAAAACAAACCCCAGAGCAGAGCTCTCTGGAAGGATTTATTTTAAGGAGTGGTTGCGTCGGGAAGCAGAGGGATGGATTAGGTGACCAGCCAGTTTCTCCCAGTGCTAGGAAACCAGGAAGGCAGGTGGCAGACACATGTCATCTCTGCTGACATGAAGTTATTCATAGTCCCTATAAAGAGGCCTCTTATTTATTTTTGGTCCATCTGTCTGTAAAGTGAGACACTCTATACTCCCTCATCTGAGGGCCAAGCCCTGATGAAGCATTATAGAAACTTCAGGGACAAAGCCAACACACTATCCTTCCCATCTATTCAACTTCTATTTGTGCTCACTGAATGTTCTGTTTATCTATTAAGGAATAACAAGCCACCCCAAAACTGAGTGACTTGAAATATCTTTAATGGATGATTACAGTTGAGAGTTCAGTATGTAGGATTGGGTTCAGATGGGCACTTCTTGTTTGGACTCTGTCATGAAGCTGAAGTTCGAGATTGGCCTTTGCTGCAGTTCCAAAATGGTGCTCTTGTATGACTGGATACTGATGCTTGCTGTAGGCTGGAAGCTCAGCTGGGGTTATCAAATGGGCTGTTCTCATGTGGCCCATGTTGTGTGTGCTTTTCATCGAATAGAGGTTTCTGGAGGATCCAGGTTGGTTTCACTAACATGTTCAGCATCTTGATGGGGAAAGTTAGAAGGCTGAACTCTGGATCTGTCCAATATGGTAGTCAAAGGGGTAAAAGCTACCAGTCCTTGTAAGGGTCAGACCTATATTGCTATAGGATCACTTCTGTTGGTGTTCTTTATGGGTCAAAATAGTCACTAAACCACTGCAGACTGAAGGGGAGAGAAAATAGAATGTACCTTGTAGTGGGAAGAACAACAAAGGATTTGTGACCATCCTTTATCTGCCATGGTAGTGGGGGATAGTCACTGGTGGAGTCAGAGGTCTCAGAGAAGATTGAATAAAACATCAAAATAAAAATACACAAACCAGGGTGCATTCTAATCAATGTATGAAAAAAGAATTGGGATAAAGTGGTACAGATGAAGTGGGGGAAATCCTGGAGTTAAGTGAGCTACATAGTAGAATAAGTCATTAGTTAATCCCTTTATGTAACAGACATTTATTGAACCCATAGGGAATATCAAATACACATACTACAAAGATAACTGTGGTGGGGGTCCTGCTTTCTAAATACACCGGGGAAAATGCAAAGGGAAAAATACTTTTTTCCCTTTGACCTCATTCCCCAACCACCAGACATACATTTTGAATTCCTCTGGATGAGAGTAGTGAGCTTTGTCTTCTACTGCTTAGGGTATAGAACCAAAAAGCAATTTTAAGGACTCACACCTAGTATATGCATATTGATAAATGATATGCCTTCATTGTTGTCTATTCTTGAGCTATTAATGTCTTTGCTTATCTGTTAAAAGCAAAATAGGTACAGGTGGTATTTAAGTCTCTTTTACTACAGCCTAATGAACTGTCTTATCAAATCCTGACCTGTAAATACCTCAGTTTGGAGACTGATATCACCCAGGGATCTCCAAGTTCTTTCCGGTCCTGCTCTTTGAAGAGTCTGATTGTGAGATGGAAAAAATACAGTACTAGTAACTCCCAGTTCTATTTAATGCTCAGAGAAGAAGCCATTTTCTGGGTGCTTGAGAATGTAAAAGCATTGTGCTCCATTAAAAACTCAAGACTTGCAATATACATGAGAGGATACCCCAAATCCAAAAGGTAAATCCTGTTACATGTGCTACTCTCAGCACATAGTACAGTTGGTACCAAAAGGTTACACAGGTACAATGCTACACAGATGGATGTTGTTGGGATTGGCCTCTTGATTTAGCAAGACATCAAGCAAAAACCGAAAAAGATTTATTGATCATTATTATTAATGATAGATGAAAGCTAAGGGACAGAGTAGCCAGGTTAAATAGATTTCTCTAGAGAGTTTCCTTCTGGTGGAAATACATGCTTTCATGGAAAATTATTTGGAAGAAATAGGGTATGTTCAGGATGCTTGGGTTCAGCTGAAGCTTCTCAGAGGCCTTGAGAAAACAGAGACCATAATTCATGTTTTTGGACCAGGATTTTTTGACAGCTCCAATAGGATTCCCAGTGGGGAGTATACACTGCCAGTTTATAGAACTTTCCCTTGGTGTTGCTCAATATGCATCGTGCAGTCCTGGTGTAAAGAGAAGGCACATTTTTGAGCGGAAGAGAACAGGGAGGTAGAGAGTCAGAGAGAGAAGCAAAGACAGATGGAAACAGAGTTGGACAGTGACGCCAGTGGTAGAGGAAATGAGAGAGGGGTCCAGGTTGTTTATTTGTGCTTGTGTTTGCCAAGGTCAATTGTTAGAGCTGATTTGATGGAATGGCAAGTCAGCTGGAAAGAAGTAATATATTTGGCTAATTTGGCTGTCTTAAAATTTGAATCGACTGATTTTTAATAAAAAAAATGTCTATTATATCCACCCGGCCCAAACAGAAAGAGCCTGGGGAAGAAACAAAGATGGTCCCATCACAGGGAAGACAGAAGCTAGGATGCTATCTTCAGACTGCTTCCTTCAGCTTGGCCTGGACTTGCTGCTGGAGCCTGGCTGAAGATCAGGAAGGGAGAAGATTTATAAAGAAGAGGGAAACTACCCCTTCCCTTCTCTAACCCACCTTTCACATCACCCCCAACTCACCTTCCCAAAACATTGCTTTCACTGTACTTTTCTCTTGATTAATGGTTGGTAATAATTCATGTTTGCCGAAGCAAATGTGCTCCCTAGTTTTTCATTTCAGACTATCTAGCTGGTTCCACTAGTGAACTTTTCAACCTGTTAGCACCTAACCCAAGCAGAGGAGTTCCCTAGTTCTGCAGCCATCTGCCTCGGTCCCTTCTCACAGTCTTCTCAAAAATGCTTTCTTTTCAGGTTCCAGATACCCTTGAAAGTCTCCCCACACTGTGAAATTTCCTAAATCACTCAAAACAAGTTCCCCATTTCCCTTTCTGTGTTCAGTTGTTTTTTAATAATTCACTTATTCATTTGTTCATTTATTTACACAATCAATATTCATTTGCAGCACATGTTTATTCAGCAGCTATTTGCCAAGCACTAGGCATATAAATTTAAGGCACTATGCTTAGTGCCAAAGAGTTTGAAAATGAATGAAAGAACTATAGTACTCAATAGCAATATTCATTGGTCTATGTTCTAATTGTGTTCTTTGTGTTTTCTTTCTGTGTGGTTTTGTAATCGGTAAGATATTTTTTCCTTAAAGGCAAATTGTAATTCTTTTTCGCCTCTCCCCACCCGCGACTGGGCTGACCAATATTAAGCTCCCTAAAATTATGCAAGTTTGGAGGGCATGAGACAGCAGTGAACTGGCAGCAAGTGTGTGAGTCTAGAGAATGGGAGAAGGATAGATGAGATTTGATGGCCTTGAAAGAACACATTAATGACTGTGACCTAAAAGTCTAAGGAGGATGAATATCTTCCCTGTTTGAAATCAGTATGTCCACTAGGAAGGAATCTATGAATCCCCAACCTGTGGGACCTCCTTCTGTCCAGAGTTCCAGGAACATGAGGACCTTCCGATAAGTCATGGAGGAAGTCACTGGGACTCAGTGGCCAGGGAAATTAGCCCATCGATTGAGTGATCAATCCAGAAAGAGGCACTGGTCTGCTGGCCCCTCAGGACATGCCTGAAGCAGGCAGCAAAGTCAAGTTTGAGAGTCATAGTGACCAAGGTTCTGTCCTTGGATTCTAGATCATTATAGGAGGACAGACCCACTGGGGCCACCCTTCGCCCCCTGCTGGGATTTGGTTTCCTAGGGTCACCATGATGGGGGAGCATGTTCTGGAGAAGGTATGACTCCATTGAAGAATGCAATGAGGTAAAGGTCACATGGCAACTGTAGCTGGGGTTTGGCTCTGATGACGTGTAGGACTTGGTGCAGTCACTTTTCCTTTGGGCCTTAGCTTACCCATCTGACATATAAGAGAGTTGAAATCGTTCAGTCATTTTCATTTTTTTCTCTCTTAAGAGAAATCTTTCATCAAACAAATCACGGTGAGGTAGTTGGCATGCAGACAGACGCAGCACACGGAAGCCATGTTGAGTTACTTGATAAGCCCCTGAGGAGAAGGGTAGACATTCCTTTCCTCAAGACACCTTTTCCCGTTGACCTCACTCCTCAACCGCCAGACATATATTTTGAATTCCTCTACAGGAGAGTAGTGAGCTCTGTTTTCTACTGCTTGGGGTGTAGAACCACGGTAATTTTAAGGACTCATACCTAGTGTATGCATATTGATAATTATGTGCCTTCACTCTTGTCCATTCTTGAGCTATTAATAAATGTCTTTATCTGCTAAGAGCAAAATAAATACAAGTGGAATTTCAGTCTCTTTTACAACACCCTAATGAACTGTCTTATCAAATCCTGATGTGTACACACCTCAGTTTGGAGACTGATGTCACCCAGGGACCTCCAAGTTCTTTCCAGTCCTGCTGTTTGAAGAGTCTGATTCTGAAATGAAAAAGATATAGTACTAGTAACTCTCAGTTCTATTTATTGCTCAGAGAAGAAGCTATTTTCTGGATGTGTGGGAATGCAAAAGCTTTGTGCAGGAGCATTAAAAATTCTAGGCTTACCTAGAGGCTAGTAGGCCAGACCCACTCTGCTGCCTCCAGAATCTGTTTGGGGTTTCCCCCACTCTCACCTGTAGCATCTCTGAGCCTCCTGGGAAAATTTCCCAGCACGTGTCTGGCATGTACATCTTCTCAAGCTGTGAACCAGTGGCCTTGCACCAGGCTGTGCCAGGAGATTATCTCAACAATCTGTTAATACACAAAGAGCAGCAGCTCACAAATTCTCCATCACTGTTTAAGGGACATTTTGTAAGGAGTAGGGAGTTAGATCACACTCAGAGGTCCCTAGACCCTGCTTGCTGTGCTATGACCCAGTGACTATTTTCTTCCTGGAAAAGAAGGGGAGTTTGGGGGAATTGCTGGGTCACTTTTTTGGGGGAGGACTGCAGGGCTCAGGGGAGCAGTGACTGAGACCCAATCCCTATCCACTCATAAGTCATTCGGGAGATATGAAAGCTGGCAGAGTGGCTTGAGGACTCCTTGCCAAGGCAGGCAGCTCTCCAAGGGGGCTTCTATATTTATGTGAAACAGAAATAAAACACGGTGCTGAAAGTCAACAGATATGCCATCAGGCAACCCCCAGTCGGTGCATATTTAATAGATGTGGCAGTGGGGAGAGACAGGCAGGGGTCACCCAGAACAGAGTGGTGATTTGGTGGGCCTCAGGGGTCTGGATCTCAGGAGGCAGCTAGACTAAGGCTAACAAGTCTTTCTAGCCTTCTGGATGTCAGTATGGCCAACATGTAGATTTCACAACATATAACAAAGTACCATAAATCAGGGGGTCAGAGAACAGGTATATCATCTCACGGTTCTGAGGCTAGAAGTATGTGGTCTAGGTGTCAGCAGCATCTCTATGATCTTTCTTTTCCTCCTCTGACCTCTAGAGGGGGAGGGTATCTTTGGGGTTTCTTGGCTTACAGATGTATCAGTCTAATCTCTACCTGTGTCTTCTAATCTCTCCCTGTGTATCTGTGCTTTTTCTACAAATTTGTCTCTTCTGATAAAAACAGCAGTCACACTGGCTTTCGGCGTGCATTCTATTCTAATCGGACATTTTCTTAATGATTACATCTACAAAGACCCCTTTTCCCAAATAACTCACACTCACAGATTCTTGGTGGATATAAATTGGTGGCAGGCAGGGGGGAGGGGAGAGGGAATTAATCAATCCAGTACCCCAGTGTACCTGTTCAGGGAAGAACAAAAATCAGAGAGAAAGAGTTGGCTTTGCTTGCTCACTTGAGCTAAGCTATTTATAGCCATTCTCCAGTTTAGCAAAGTCTCTGGGTGAGTGAAAAGATGGATGATCTAAAGTCCCTCTTTAGGCACCTCACAATGGAAGGTTTCTCAGAAGTCCCAACTTCAGCCTGTTGAAATATAACCCAGGTGAACAGAAGACTCTTCAGGATGGAAAGTGCTCCAGGAAAGTATGTCCCATCCTGCTGCATAGGAGAAAGTCTAAATTTCAAGTGAAACCCCTGTTTGAGCTGTGCCAGCTCTCAAGCACAGGGACGTTTACACTGAGTCTTAGTTCTACAGATAAACTCACAAGTGTGGTCCCTGGGCTGTTTTCTTTCACTAACTTTTAAAGATAAAATGTTCATTTGCTTGCTCTATATGCTCTTCAATTCCTTAACTTTCTCCCTTTCTATTCCTTATTCTCTCTTTGACCTCTTCATCTTGCCTCTTCTGCCTGTTTTTTTTTCTTCTAATTTTTACTTCTTTTTTTTTCCTTTTGGGACATTTTCTTTCTTTAATTTACATCACTGTAGCCCCTATAGCTCTGCTACCATCTCACCCATGAATAGTCCCCAGTATCCCTTATTGTCATCCATCCTTTGCTTTGCATTCTTCCCCTCCACCTCCTTTGCAGTGTGCTTCAGCTCTGTGACCCGTTTATCAGTTTTGACTATTTTTGTGCTTGTGTTCAGTTTCTCTATATTCCACATGTGAGACCATTGAGTATTTTTCTTTTCCCTTCTAATTTCAGCTAACATAATTCCTTCCAGCTCCATCCACATTGCTATGAAAGACATGAGTTCGTCTTTTTTGATAACCGAATAATATTCCATTGTGTAAATATACCACATTTAAAAAAAATCCACCGGTCTATTTTGGGACATTTGGGTTGTTTCCATATGTTGGCTATTATAAATAGTTCTGTAATAAATATAGGTGTGAAGGCTTCCTTTGAAATCAGTATTTCTGTATCTTTGGGGGTAGATTCTCAGAAGTGGAATTGCTGGATGATATGGTAGATCTATGTTGAGTGTTCTGAGGAAAGTTTCCATAGCTTTCCAGAGTGTCTGCACCATTTTCCAATCCTACCACCTATGCAGGAGGATACCTATATCTCCGCATCTTCCCCAACATTTGTCATTCCCATTTTGTTATGAAAAAATGTTCAACATCATCAAGTCGCTGGGAATGTAAATCAAAACCACAATGAGATACTGCCCCATTCCAGTGAGAATGCCTTACATTAACAATACTTAATTTTTACTTTCTAAAAATTAAGAGAAAGTTTTTTCTAGTCCTTTCTTGTCCTTCTCTTTACCTATTGACTGAATTGTCAACTGAAAGGAACTCAGCTTCTCTCCTGGGTGCAGACTCACAGTCTCACACCTGCATGTGGCTCGCTCCTCTGTAGCTTTCTTGGCTTCCTCCATTAGTGGAGATGGGACTAGAGAAGGGAAAAGGGGGTCTGAAAAGAGTGGGAGACCCAGAGAGAAGCCTACAGAGGAACCTGAAGAATGCAAGGAAATGGACTGAAACTCAAGCCCAAGTCCAGCCAAGACCAACAGCCCACAAAATGGAGGTGAATGTGGAAATAGCATGAGAATCTCAAGGAGATGGTCTTGGACTGAGTGTGGAAAAAAGGACAGAGAAGCTTATTCAGAAAAATGTGGGGAAAAAGAAAGACAGTCAGGGCATAGCGAGAGCCAGGCAAGTAGGAGAAGAGAATTCAAGTAAAACAGAGACTTTGTTCAAGATGGTGGCATTTGGTTAAGTCTGAGGCACACTGTCTGGTTCCAGAGAGCATCTGACTGGCTCTCATCTGCTGCATTAAGCTCTTGATTTGACAGGGATGCTGATTCATTGCACCTTTTGCATTTCCCAAAGAACAACTGTTTGGTCAGGGGTCCTTCTCATTTTCTTAGGACTTTTCAGGAGAATAGATGCTCTCATCCTGGCTAGAGGAAAGTTGGTGAGGTTTCCAGGAAAGCCTGGCCAATCTGGTGATGAGAAAACCTTTGAAAGCTGTGATTTTCTGCAGATATACCTTCTCTCTTCAGCATCTCTCCCCTTCCCAGGGATCTTCAGACCCATCCTCTTTCAAGATCCGAAAACTCTGAACCACCCCTCAACACACGCAGGTTAGTACATCCTTATTAACACCAAGCATTAACCACCTGCTATCTACTGTCTGTTCTCCAAGGCTTACTCAGCTGTCTCCATCCCACATGGTCCACAGGGAGTAGTAACTCACCAGAGAACCCCTGGAGAACATGAGCAATCAGGAAGATGGTTCACAGGTAACAGCTTGGTGGGAGGAACTCGGGGCATACAATGATGTAAAGAATATATATGTAATCAATACAAATAATAATCAATTATCAATACAAATAATAATCATTAAAAAAAGAATCCCTGGAGAGTCTGACCTTTATGAAATAAACCGATTCTAGCACATCTAACCAAGGGTCAGCTGATGCAAGGGAAATATTGAGGTGGAGCCATTAAGCTTCACTGTGACCAAAATTATTCATGAAAATTCCTTCGAATTTAGTTACTCCAAGTTGTTCCTGACAGATGAAACATTGAGCGGAGCCAATAGTCAAGAAAAGCTTGTCTTCTGACTTAGTGAGAATTTAGGTCTGTGTTGGGGACCAGTTCAACGGGACAGTGTCTTGGTCAAATCCAATTTGAAGACCAGAGTCTTGAGCTGGACTGAAGGAATCTCACTCCCGATGTCCCAGACTCCACGTGCAGCTCAGAGGAACCCAGGCAATTATTTCTCTTCACTGAAAACACATCTTAAATCTATGTAAGTTGAAAGTGAGTTTGAAGGAGTCCTCGCTAGCCTGGATAGTTCCGTGGTACAATGGCAGCAGGAAGAAAGGGTCATCGAGACCCCATCCTGAGACCACCGAGGAGGCAGACTGGCTTGGAACTAGGCTCTCACATCCCCCCAGTAGGCACATGACAGTGACTATGAGCCTGGAGGGTCAAAAAAAATTCTTACTTTGTGTCTCTGAGTTTTCTTACCACACCGAATTTTACTCAAACCGGAGCTTTGCAAGGATGACAATGTTTTCTGATACAGATTCGGCCTGGGCCCCTGGCAGAGAAGCAGGGTGGGGGCTGAGAATGGTGCAGTGGAGGGGAGGGTGAGAGGTGCAGCTGGGCAAACAGAGCCTGCATTGTTCCCCCTGCACCACCACCCCCCTCCCCCAGTCCCCATCAGCTCTGCCTCCTGCAGAATGGAGACAACAGGCACCACGGCTGTTCTGTTTACACAGGTGCCTTGGGACGTTGGGCCTCTGCAAACATGCATGGCCACACGCTGCCAGAAGATGGATGCTCACATCTGCATGCTGCCAAGGGGAGAAACTGAGGCCCAGAGCAGGGCAGGAAGGCTGTGAGGCTGAGCAAGGCATGATGGAAACCGGAAGGGCAGGCAGGTGTTCTGATTCCCTGCTGGCCTCTCTGGTTACCAGCCTGCCTTTGTCTCCTCGGACCTGCTCTCGACAGGGACAAAGCTCCAGGATGTTTCCCTTCAGGAGATTGCAGCCCTTTTCCATCGACAGCTGAAGCCAAAACGCCTCAGTGACTGGGGTGGGGGCAGCATCGGAGTCCATAGCCACACCTGGAGGCTGAGAGCACAGCCAGGCCACAGTGACAGGGAGCGGGGCTGGGCTGGAGGCCGGGAAACATTGTCACCTGCCTAAAAGTACACCCCAGCCTGCCTGATACCCTCCCCACTCAATTCTTAGGATTCCTCCCCCAGCTGTGGAATCTACTGGTAAACAAGCTCTTGAGGGAAGCTAGACTACTTGCTTGTTTGTCCTTCTTTTGTCCCTTTCTCCCTAATTACCCAATTCCAAACCCTCAACTCAAATGTTCAAGGTTCTCCAGCAGCTAAAGTGTAAGGCAGTGACAATGAAGGGGGAAATGCCAAAGAAAGGTAGATTGAAACAAAAGCTCCTCTTCTAAACGGGTTCAAGACTAAATGGTGGGACTTGGGAGCTCACCTGATGTTAAAGCATAAAAATAGTCAAAGAAGCGATGAATGTAAACATGGGAGAGTGAGGAGGATGGTCACTTTTTGGGGAGGACAGAGTTAAGATTGAGGGAACACATGAAGGGGGTCTGTTTCTTTACCCTGGACCTCATTGCAATGAGTGGGCCTTAAAATAATTGAGTGAGTCATTCAATTGTTTATGCAGTTTTCTGTATCCATGCTTTATTTGGCAATGGAAGGGTTAAAATTATGGGTCCCAGTTCTGGAGGCCAGACAGCTGGATCCTGTGGGATATGGATCTGAGCCAAGTGCCCAGATGACTGAATCATGTGGAAATGGCAGCCCTTGTAGGGATACCAGTCCTTCTAGTCTAGCTTCAGGGGTGATCCTTTGACAACAGGTGCACGTGGCACAGAAGTGCAGGAGGGCAAAGGCTGTCCTTATTCAGATGGACAGGACAGCACCCAGAGCATGCTCCAGAACACTCAGGTAGCAATGGATGCAAGACTTGTCTGCCCGCAGAGCTGGTACCCTCCAGCAGATCGATGCAGCTGCCCACTCCCCTCAAGGGTCACTTTGGAACTTTCTACTCATCTATCACTAGGCAGGGGTCTGCCACTGGTGTGTTTCTTTTTCTTTTTTTTTTTTTTAGGGGAGGCAAAATCAAATTTACTTACTAAAAGACAAATTAGACAAGTGTCACTGAGAGGTACAAGGGAACCTCTTTAGTAATCTTACCACACAGTCCAGTCTCTAGTCCAAAGAGTACATATCTGCAGCCGCCATGTGCATCCACACAAAATGGCGGCTGCCCCACTTTAAGCCAGATGAAGGAGTTAAGATGGCACCACCACTTCTTCTTTGAAGACACAGCTTCACTCACTCCAAGCCAGAAAGAGCTAAGATGGTGTCGTTGAGCCTTCTCTGAAAGCAGGAGATTCAAACCCAAGGGGGAAAACCAGGATGGCACCATCAATTCTTCTCCAAAAGGCATAGCTCAGACACTCTTTCAGCTCCCACTCCAAAGTAGGCCAGCATCAGCAAAACTCACTCTATTCAGCAACATAGCAAGTACTTCAGACGTCTCATGTTCAAAGCAGCAACACAGCAAATTCTCTTCAGTTCTCCAGAAGACTTCCAAGCTTTGCAGTTTCAAAGCTAAATCAGGTTCTCAAGTATTCAATTTCCAAGTCAGCCCATACAAGTAACAAGTTTCTCCAACATGCTTCCCTGGGCTCATCGGCCCAGGGAAAGGCCCTACTATGGCACATGGTTGAGGCAGCTCTGAGGCCTAGCAGCCTCCCTGCTCTTCTGCTCTCCACACCTTCCTTCCTGGTTCTCTGCACCTTCCTTGTTGGTTCTCCATCCTGTCTCTCCTTTCCTTTGTCTGTTTCTAAGGGGCTAAAATGGTCGCATGGTCTGCCAGTGATGCAACTGTGACTAATACAAATTCTAGGAACTAACCCTTCCAAGTAAATGATGTGTCGGTCCTCACAGGCCATCAGAGACACTCAAATATTATCCCGGTGTCTCCAAGTGCGTGCATACAATGTGTGTAGGGCTGTTTAGAATAAGACAGCAGGTTGCTAGGCAATGCATTTTGAAAAGGGAGAGTGTGAAGAAAAAAACAATAAATAAACAGTTTTCAAGGATGAGCTCCAAAGGCAGTTAGGACAAGAGCATTTGGGTCCGGTTTATTTGGGTTTGATGAGACTATCACGGGGACATCAGGCCTTGCTTGGTTCCAGCATCAGTTTCCCATCTTGCCTTCCAGCTCCTCACCCTCTGTCTTATGTGGTGGGGAAAGCTGAGATGAAATATAGTTCTCTGGAGGGCCATGCCTTTGTGAAAGGCTATTACAGCTGTAACAAAACTTTTGTAATCTGTACTGTATCCCATTACATCTACAGCCTTCTTGGGCCCCTTCCCAGCCTCAAGGAAAACACACACA